>JAVIAB010000088.1:69938949-69948949 GCA_032433765.1 Megaustenia siamemsis | reverse complement strand
CCATGAGCTGTGTGTTTTATCTGGATTGTGTTTCGATATTTCGATTACTTACGATGAATGATGATGTTGTATGAGGATGGACAATTCAGCTGCTTTCATTTTCGGTGCTGCTTGGCCTTATGTCTTTTGGCGCATGCTGTAGCTGCTATGATGGGGGCTGCAGTTGCCTTTCATTGTTTGGATCCTTCAATGAACTGAGATTTTAATTCAGATAATTGCACTGGCATGGGCGGTTGAGCAATTATGGATTTCTAATTCTTTTGTAGTGATACCGGGGCCTTCGACTAATCGTAACTAACCGTAGAAATAAGACATGTTTTATATGCTCCTCTATCGAAGTTGTCTTTCTTACCTCTCCCCTCCACCAAAAAAAAAAAAAAAAAAAAAAAAAAAAAACCATATATATATATATATATATACATATATAATAAATATAATAATAATTAAACAAGTGGAAAAAATATTTTTAAAAAGCTACTCAGAATCATAAACATATAGAAGAAACGAGATTTTGTAATTTAAATACAAATAATCGAATGCAAAATAATATCATAAAAATTTAGTTATGAGCAAACAATCAGGCATGTACCCATTTTCATGTGGTTACCCCACAGCGAGGGAGAAATAAATTGAACAATTGTTACTTTTAACGCGTGTCATAAGAGGCAACTAAGGCGGTTTGGATTCGTCGCCAGTTAAGACTAGTAGGACATGCACGGGGCGTCATTGTCAGCATAATTTACCTATGCAATTTGGGAAATTATGTAGCAAGTGGTGGGAGCGGATTTGGGAGATTCCTCACTGCTGTGAAACTGTTCACGCTGATAGAATAGAATCAATTACATGTGCTTCAGGTTATTAAAAAGCAATTCCTGGTAGACTGTGAAAAGAAATCGCCGACGACAGAGAGAGAGAGAGAGAGAGAGAGGAAACTACAGGGTGTTTTTAAAGTTGCAGTGCAGTGAATTTCTATTATCGGAAGAAAAAACGTCACCAGAAATGCGGTTAACTAATGCGTCACACAAATTGTAAAATAAATGGTATTATTCAAATATTACTTGACTGCTATCGGCGAGCTTATAATGGGTAATGGTGGTATTAACACAATAAAGTTGTGCCTAAAGCATATGTTGAAAATGTCCACCACGGGCCTCAAGACATGTCGTGATTCGTCTTTCCATATTTGCGAAAACCTTCAGAATAATGTCTGGTGATATTTGTTTAATCTTGTCTACTATTTCAGTCTTTAGGTCATTAATTGTCTGCGGATTATTTTCATAAACTTTCCCCCGCAATGCCCCCCACAGATAATAATCTGGGGGTGTTAGATCTGGTGAACGAGCAGGCCAGATTCCACGTGAAATAATGCGATTTGCAAATATGCTGTCTAAATAATTGAGTGTTGTTGTGGCTGTGTGTGCTGTTGCCCCATCCTGCTGAAACCAGGATTCCATAATTTCCCGTTCTGTAAGGTGTGCTATGAACGGTTCCAGAATTAAAGTACGGTAACGTTCTGCATTTATTGTTTCATTAAAAAATATAGGTCCTATTATCCGCATACGACGTATAGCGCACCACACTCCGACTTTTTGATCGTAAAGCGGCACTTGATGAAATTCATGGGGGTTTTCACTGCTCCACAGCCGATTGTTCTGACTGTTCACATAACCGGATAAATGAAACCAGGCCTCATCAGTGAAAAAAGTGACGTCAAGGATGGCAGCGCCATGTTCATAAATAAAATTCTGAAACCACATGCAGTACTTTAAACGGGATTCATAATCTCTTTCTTGGAGTTGAGACACTTCAGTTAATTTGTATGGACGATAGTGTAGTTCACTTCTTAAAACCTTGTGAACAGAACTCTTAGATATTTGCACCTGTTGAGACAAGTGGTTTAAAGATGCATTTGGACTCATTGTAATTCTGTCTTGGAGTTCCATAATTTGATCTTGTGAAATTGAAGGTCTTCCAGATCGGTATGCATCTACCACACTACCGGTTTCACGAAACTTTTTGATCAATTTTGTAACAGAATTTCGGTGAGGGACTTGTGAGTCTGGAAATTTCCTCACGAATTGTCTAATGACCTCATCCGTATATTTACCGCCATTACGAAAGACATGCTCAACCAGAAATACCCTGTTTTCAATCGTCAACACCATTTCCTTCAAGGAATGAGACAGTGAAAGTAGCGTAGTGCCCGTCCTTTACGTAAATAAAACCTTAAAGGAAGCAGCGGTTTGTTCATAAATGTGGTTTACAAAATTGTGGTACGTAGATGATGATTACGTCATTTACTGAATATTAGAAATATTCACTGCACTGCGACTTTAAAAACACCCTGTAGATAGATTGCTGATATGATAAGATAAAGAGTGGATAACAGAATGGATACGATGTACTGTGGATAGAAGACTGTGAAAGGACATGATCGAATACATCAAATGGTACGGCACATGATGATTATGATGACTGTTAAAATGATTGTTTATTTTGTTTGTTAGTTTGTTAGTTTGTTTGTTTGTGTGTTTGTTTGTTTGTTTTTGTGTTTGTTTGTTTTTGTGTTTGTTTGTTTGTTTTTGTGTTTGTTTGTTTGTTTTTGTGTTTGTTTGTTTTTGTGTTTGTTTGTTTTTGTGTTTGTTTGTTTTTGTGTTTGTTTGTTTGTTTGTTTTTGTGTTTGTTTGTATTCACCATCTTTATATTTGTAGTGAAGTCTCGAGGGAGTGAATTTTGCGTGAAAATAATTGTTTTCCTATTTTCCACACCGGCAGCCGTGTGCTCAGGTGTCCCGCGCCATAACGGCAGATATTCTCCAACTTCAGAGGTACTCTCACATGTTTGTCGTCGAACATTTTAACTTTTTTTGGAAATATTATTTTTCAATTAATTTTCACGGGTAGCGGCTATTTTTGGCGTAATCGTTTCGATTTCCACCTGCCAAGGGTTCTTTAACGCGCGCAGAATGCAGACCAGACCTCCTGTTCTCCGCCGATTTTCAAGATAGTTAGACATTAAATCCCACTACCCAGAGACCAAGGGAGGGAATCCCACTACCCAGAGACCAAGAGAGGGAATCCCACTACCCAGAGACCAAGAGAGGGAATCTCACTACCCAGAGACCAAGGGAGGGAATCCCACTACCCAGAGACCAAGGGAGGGAATCCCACTACCCAGAGACCAAGGGAGGAAATCCCACTACTCAGAGACCAAGGGAGGGAATCCCACTGCCCAGGGACCAAGTGAGGGAATCCCACTACCCAGAGACCAAGGGAGGGAATCCCACTACCCAGAGACCAAGGGATTGAATCCCACTGCCCAGGGACCAAGGGAGGGAATCCCACTGCCCAGGGACCAAGTGAGGGAATCCCACTACCCAGAGACCAAGGGAGGGAATCCCACTACCCAGAGACCAAGGTAGGGAATCCCAATACTCAGAGACCAAGGGAGGGAATCCCACTGCCCAGGGACCAAGTGAGGGAATCCCACTACCCAGAGACCAAGGGAGGGAATCCCACTACCCAGAGACCAAGGGAGGGAATCCCAATACTCAGAGACCAAGCCACTGGATTTATTAATTTAAAAAAAAAATTTTCTACCGCCTATAGCGGTCTACGGGAATATCTAGGGACGGCCCTGAACCCTCTTGTCTTGAGGCTAACGTCTTACCTCTAGACCAGCCCCGCTGTTAAAATAATTATTTACCTTCTTGAAGATTTCTTGTTTGGTTGCCTGCCCCATCCAGCTGCTCTGCTCAATCATTTCCTTGAAGGCGTGCATCACGTTCTCCAGCATATCCTCCATCTGACGTTGAAAGTTCAGCAATGAGAAATGGACAACTGTCACGGAGTTTGTGCACATTCAGGAAGTACTTAATACAAAATATAACATGTTACCTATAACATGGTGTGAAAGCTGGAAAACAACAAGAGATAAAGAAACAAAGTTGAACGTATTTGAAAATAAATGTCTAAGGAAAATATTTGGTATGGCGTGGAACGAATTCAAAACAAACGAGGAAATTAGAGAAATCGCCAATCAACCACTAATATCTTCAGTAATAAAGAAAAGACGATGGTCATATGTTGGACGTGTGATGAGAAGAGATAATAACCAAATAGCAAAGCAAGCCCTCATGTGGGAAACAACAGGTAAGAGAAAAAGAGCTAGACCCAGGGAGACACTGAGAAGAACATTGATGAGAGAGGCAAGAGCAGCAGGATTCGGCTCCCTCAATGAGATAGAGCAGCTTGCACAGAACAGAGACAAATGTCGAGATTTGATAAAATATCTTTAAAAGAAAACTGTTAGAACAAAAATTCAGATAGGAGAAAGAGTATCTTGGTGATACGCCCTATGGGCCGGCTACGGCTCGAAAGGTCAATAGATAGATAGATAGATATAACAATGCAGATTTTTTTTTGCGTTCGCCAGCTTTTACCTCTGACGAAGTCGCTGGAAACTAGGAACTGAATTTTGCGCATTAATGCACTTACGGGGGTCCCTCGCCGCACAGGCAGTTAACTCCGTCTTCGGAGTTACTCATATTTTTTTTCCCGTCAATGAGTAATTGGCGTTTGAAGCCGGGCCTCGCTGCTGAGACCAGGGGTGGTTGCCGCAGAGAGAAATCATAAATATAAATCCAAACTGATGCAGCCGGGATTTGAACCCACAACCTCTCTGTCTCGTGGCCGGCGTCTTGCCTCGAGACCAACCAGTACCCCTAACAATGCATGTGAACATCATCATCATCTTCATCATTATCATCGTCATCAATTACCATGGCTGCTGGCGTGGGTGATCATGTCTCTCCACAACTTTTGATCTCGGCAGTTATTTATCATTTCTGTTGTTGACCTTCTGCCAAGCCATTCTCTTAAGCTGTCTGGTATCTTTTCTATTTGTTTCCCTCTGTCTCTTCGTCCCTCAATTTTCCCAGTTGTTACAATATATTCCAGTTGTTCTGTTCTCATTACATGGCCAAAAAATGATGATTGTTTCTTCCTAATATTTGATCTCAGCTATCTTTTTACATTGTTCTCTTTCAGAACGTTTTCATTACTCTTCTTAGCTGTCTATGGTATTCTCAACATTCTTCTGTAAAACCATATTTCTATTATAACTACACAAGAGTGTTTAATTAACCAAATATGTACTTTTAACTTCTAATTTTTTTCAAATAAGACAATGAAGGTGTTAATAATAGCAATACGTATAATAGTTAATAATAACAATAATTATATTAGGTAATAATAACAACAATTATAATAGTTAATAATAACAATACTTATAATAGTTAATAATAATAATAATTATAATAGTTAATAACAATAATTATAATAGTTAATAATAATAATAATTATAATAGTTAATAACAATAATTATAATAGTTAATAACAAAAATTATAATAGTTAATAATAACAACAATTATAATAGTTAATCATCATCATCATGTGCCATACCGGTTGGCGTTGGCGATCATGTCCTTCCACAATCTTCTATCCACAGTGCATCGTATCAGTTCTTTTTGTTGACTGCTTTCCATGCCATGACACCAAGCTATCCAATATTTTCTCTCTTTGTCGTCCACGATATCCCTTTCCTTTTATTTTTCCTTTCCAAAGTTACTTTTAGTAGATTGCTGTGTCTTTTTAACATGCCCCATCGCATTTGTCTTTTTTCAATTGTGTTTAGTAGTTCTTTTTTCATTTTTAGTTGTTTTAAGACTTCATCGTTTCTTTTCTTTTCTTTTCATAACTGCGATAAGTGCACTTCTGCTTCTTCTTCACTTCATCTTGTATCCGTTCAGGTGTGGAGTGAGATACAAAGTTCTGGTTCTCGCCTATTGGCGGCTTCACACATTATCATTTGATGTTGTTGAAGTGTTTCTTTGATGAGTCTGCCTTTTGCTCTTCTCCCTTCTCTTCTTTTAATACTTGCATTATATGGTAAGAAATCACACGACATTCTTTCTAGATGGGCAAACCAGTTTATTTGTTGTTTCTGTATGTAGCTTAGGATTGACTCCACGCCTACCCTTTTTCTTATAATATCATTTCTATCGTTGTCTTATCTGGTTACTCAAAGCACTTTGACTTTCTACCAAACTATTTTAATTAAATTGTTTATTGTTTCCTCTAAGTTCTCATCTACCTCTTTTATCCTCATTTCTTACTCAAGTTAACCCAGCATGTTCCAGCCTTTCATCATACAACCAGCACATGTCGGTAATGATTATATTTTTTCCTCATTTCTTACTCAAGTTATCGCAGCATATTCCAGTCTTTCATCATACAACCAGCACATGTCGGTAATGATTATATTTTTTCCTCATTTCTTACTCAAGTTAACCAGCATGTTCCAGCCTTTCATCATACAACCAGCACATGTAGGTAATGATTATATTTTTTCCTCATTTCTTACTCAAGTTATCGCAGCATATTCCAGTCTTTCATCATACAACCAGCACATGTCGGTAATGATTATCTCCCCATGTTGTTGGTAAGGATCTGTCTCTTTGCTTTGACCACTTTGAGAATGTCAGAATGTACTAATTGTTCTTTAAAACGTCCGCCCTACTTTCAATATTTGCCTGCAAAACCAACTTTCTGTTGCCTCTAACAATATTCATGTTTACAGATTGTCCGAGATTTGCAT
This sequence comes from Megaustenia siamemsis, assembly GCA_032433765.1. Taxonomy (NCBI): domain Eukaryota; kingdom Metazoa; phylum Mollusca; class Gastropoda; order Stylommatophora; family Ariophantidae; genus Megaustenia; species Megaustenia siamemsis. Next base: position 69,942,291 of record JAVIAB010000088.1, on the reverse strand, counting down.
CTTCGTATCAAGAATAACTCTACTGAAATCGTTCTCTTATAGTTATTTATAAATGGCGTTTGACGTCTTCCCAGATGGTTGGGAGCAAGCAATCATGATAAGTCAGTAGGTTGGTAAAATATGAGTGTCTTATGTTGGATGTTGGTTTACTAAATATCTTCTCTCGTGGCTGAATCTACCAATATTGGATAGATAGATCGGACCGCAGAATTAACAAGATGCATTTCTGGTGTCTGGCCTTATCTCCTTTCTTCGGTACCCTTTTGTCTTCTGAATTTGATATCAGCACTGCATCGAATGTTCTTGTGCCATTTTTGTTTGTTCTCCATGTGCTATGATCTGCAGCAAGATTTTCCCAGTTTCTTTCACTGATAGAGAATTCCCTCAGGGTGCCCTGCAAACATCCTTATATCTCAGCAGTGATCTGCCCTTTGGTCTCTTTCCGTTCCAAAGTTCGCCATACAATTTGTGTTTGGGGAAAAGATAGTTTTTTTTAATTTTTATAATTCTTCTTACATGACCCTGCCAGCTCAGTCTCCGACTCTTATGTGTTGTCATGATGTATGGGAGTTTGGCTCGTTATAAGACGTTAGATCTTGCTAATACACAGTTTGTTAAAGAATGTCTTTGGAGTTTAGTATCATCTCTTAAGACTCACATTTGTTGTACGTCTGTCATTAGAAACTAGCATGATTTCCAGATATATGGACTCGGTTACCCTTGTTGTGTGGGTTCTGTTTACTTTATTTGTGCTTTTCGATGTTGCCTCTTTCTTTATATAATTATAGGAGACACACACAAACACACACACACACAAACACACACACAAACACAAACACACAAACACAAACACACACACACAAACACACACACAAACACAAACACACACACACAAACACACACACACACAAACACACACACAAACACACATACACACACAGACACACAGAAACACACACACAAACACACACACAAACACACACACACAACGTACGTATATTTTAGCTCTTTCAGAAAACCTTCTTTTCACAAATTGTTTGGAGACCCCAAGCCAGAAGACATCGGTCACTGTGTCCACACAATAGCTCGTGCGTTGATACTCTCCCCTCCGACCCTTGGTTATCTTGATATAAAGAGAACAAAACAGGTTTTCATGTCAGAAATAAACAAATCGACGAGACATTAATACTAGTGATATTTTTTATCTAATCAAAGAAGTTACAACTAAATTAAGTCAAGGGACTTCCGGTCAATATGGTGGATAGTCCACAGGAACCGTCAAGGCTCTGAAAAGTGTTCCTTGTTGCAGTTTCCTCATTTCCCAAGTCCGGCTTGCTGCAGGAGCTACTGAGTTTAGTGCTTTGTACACACCGAGAGCTGTGTTTTTCATCCGCATCATATTTCGATATTTCGATTGCTTACGATGAATGATGATATCGTATGACGAAAGACTGTTCACTTTCGGTGTATTTACGCCTTACGTCTTGTGACATGTGCTGTGGCTGGTATTATCGGGACTGCAGCTGCCTTACTTATTTTGGATATTCGATGAGAAGTTAATTCAGATGATTCCACTAGGTCAAGCGGTAGAGAAATTATGGATTTTAATTCGTTTGCGGTGATACCGGGCCTTGAACTAACTACAACTGCTAAGTCAAGCATGCCCAAGCACAGCTATGTGCCACTGATACTTTAGTTCATTTCCTCATGTGTGTCTTTCCATATACCTCTTTTATTATACAGTCAAGGTGATTAGAAAAAATAAACCGTATTTTAATATATAAATAATTTTGTGGTTAAAACTTGAATATTGGTCCCTGGAATCTGTCAGGCCTGTCAACGTTTGGGTGTTATGGGCATTAACTACTTAAATATTAATCACAGAGAAATATTTCCTTGAGCTCACACATTTACATTTTGTGTGCGGTGTCACAGTTTGGAACCGCTTCTATAAAATATCCAATTTTAGAATGTGAGGTATGTGTTAGGCTCAAGACTTCGTCATTTATTCACATTTTCCACGATTAGATCTAAAATGTCAGTTTGAGATTACCACCAACAACCGTGAAGAGAACAACACGTTTAATGAGAAAAACACAATTTGTTGACAGCCTCAAACTTTCAGTGTCAAATTTTGACACTTTCTGTTTGATTGAAACGACCAGAAATGTTTTATAATGCAAGTGATAACACCCATTCATGTAGCAGCATTATTTGATGTTAATTTAAATTATGTCGCGTTTCTTCAAGATCACATTTCCGCTTTGACTTTTATTGTACTATAAACTGGTATCAACCACAAATAGGAGCCGCGATAGCTCAGTGGTTAGTGAACTGAACTACAAAGGACAAGAGGTAGGGTTCGATCCAAACCGACGGCTTCCGGGTTCACCCAGCCTCAAATGTGTACCAGATTTTTTTGGGGAAAGTAAAGCGGCACGGGCGTAATACCGACCATATTACCCCAAAAATCATGTGCTGAAAGTCTGTAAAATGTATGGTCACTAACACCATATTGCATATACGCCACTTGGTGTGACGGGGGCTCTTCACTTTTAAAAATTTACTTTCCAACTAAAGGTAAAGTACGAGACTTTAAACGCTGTCTTAGCACGCGAGTTTTTACCCATGTGTGCTCGGTCGACTATCCTGAAGTCTCGGAAAACTTCTTGATAGTTTCGCTTTAAGCATCAAAACTCACGACGCGAGGCGGCATTCCTCATCTTTCCAGAGTACTAACCTGGTGCCCTTTTCTGTCAGCGTCTGGGTCGACCAGTCAAAGCTGGGAACTCCAGAAAGGAGCGCTGCGCGGGGAGATACAGACGAACAACAAATCACCATACAACTGGAACGTGTCCCCACACACTAAGGGGCGTGGTCTGAGAACTTAAGGGAATGTTCGATATATAATGAAGATGATCCGTCGACTCAACTAAATTAAACTTTCAGTTAAAGACGTGTCCATTTATTCTGATTGGTTGATGTCTCTCCCCATCTACTCTCTGCCATCTCCCTCCCTGTACGCATCACTTGTTTCATATCCCTACATGATTACACAATGTGTTGCTATTACACCCATTGCAGTTATCTGTATCAAAATATTCTGTGTAAGCGGTAATAAAATGATGCTAAACTTCGACAAATCAGGTTTCTCTATTATACATTTTTTTGTTGTTGTTCCTTGTTTGCGATAGCCAGCTTTATATCTCCAACGACATCCTGAGGGATTGAATTTTGCGTGGCTATCACTTGTTCCTATTCTTCACACCGGCAGCCGCATGCTCAGGTGTCCCCCGCGATACAGGCAAATATTCTCCGACTTCAAATGTACTCTCAAATTTG
>JAVIAB010000088.1:69881449-69933949 GCA_032433765.1 Megaustenia siamemsis | reverse complement strand
TTAACATATTGATGTGAAGCATGGACAATAGGACAACAAACAAGAAAATCACTGGAGTCTGTACAAATGTTTTATTACAGAAGAATGTTGATAATACCACATACAGCTAAGAAGAGTAATAAAGATGTTCTGAGAGAGGTCAAAGCACAAAGAGAACTAATCTCCTATATTAGGAAGAAACAACCATCATTTTTTGGCCATGTAAATGAGGAGAGGACAACTGGAATATATTGTAACAACTGGAAAAATTGAGGGATGAAGAGATAGAGTGAAGCAAAGAGAAACAATACCATACAGCTTAAGAGAATGGCTTGGCATGAGGTCAACAACAGAAATGATCACAAAATTGACAATCACGAAGGTACAGACTTTCATTAATGGATGCTTACGCAGAATAAAAGGATGGAAATGGCAGGACAAAGTCACTAACGTGCAATTATGGAAATGTACCGGTCAAATACCAGTGGATAAAGAAATACAGCGAAGACGATGGCGATGGATAGGACACACACTACGGAAACCAACTGAGAGTATTACACAACAGGCCCTTTTTTGGAATCCCCAGGGGAAAAGACAAAGAGGAAGACCAAGGAATTCTTGGAGAAGACAGATTGAAGCAGAGATGAAGATGATGGGGAAGACATGGAATGATCTTAAAAGAATTGCAAAAAACAGAACGACTTGGAAAGTGTTTGTTGAAGACCTATGCTCCACTGGGAGCTAAAAGGTAGAAGAATAAATATTGTGACATGATGGTGTCAACTACCTTATTCTTTTTAAATTTATTTTTGTTGTTGCTGAAATTGACTTTAGAGGAGACAGATTAGTCTCGAGGCAAGACGTCGACCTCCAGACATAGAGGTTGTGAGTTCAAATCCTGGCTGCACGGGGAGAAAGAAAAAGAAGAAAGAAAAAGAAGAAAGAAAAAGAAGAAAGAAAAAGAAAGAAAGATTGGCAAATCTAAGAGCTCCGGGAGACACAGAATTCAATTTTCCACAGACAAAAGTGTTTTTTTTTTCTAAATTTTAAGACACAGCATCTTTAATCAATTTGAATGTATAATAGTATAATAGAATGGCGTGTGTTATATAATAGAAGAATGGCGTGTGTTATATAATAGAAGAATGGCGTGTGTTATATAATAGAAGAATGACGTGTGTTATATAATAGAAGAATGACGTGTGTTATATAATAGAAGAATGACGTGTGTTATATCTTCCTGTAATGAGCAAATCAAGTAAAACAACACTGATAAACAACGTATACTAAGGCTACCAGCACAACACACCGAGAAAGATGAATAATTCATGGACTTCCATTATACATTGGTATAAAGACTGCAGGTCAGTGATCGTGTCAATGGTTCTCTCTAAAATTAAAATATAATTAGCTAAAATAAAACGTAAACTGGGAGTGTTAGTGAAATGAAAAAAATGTAAATATAGACAAAAATACAAGGGAAAAAAGCAGTATGGTTAAAGTTTCACGTAACAAGCGGACAACACAAGCCAGAACGACGTTTCAGTGCAATAGGCCTTCAACATGAACAAACATACAACACGCGTACTAATATGTATTTAAAATATAAAAAAAAATAATCAATAAAACATAAAATATACAATAAAATATATCAAGAATAAATAAATATAATATAAAAAAATAAATTAAAAAAATAAATAAATAGAAAATAAATACCTGGGTGTGTACTCCTTGATTATCCTTGAAATATTTCCTAGAAATGTCTGTCCATTGAGATAAACGTAATCATCATCGGAGAGACTGACGTTGGCCGTGCTGAAGGCCGCTCTAAGGGCTCGGCTAATGGCAAGCTGTCAACCAATGAAGTAATGAAGTAACCACACATAATCAAGTAACCACACATTACCTATGCTCACATACTTGAAGTTAAAAGTTATGATTCTGCTTTTTAAATAAATTTATCATCAACATCATGTGCCATACTGGTTGACGTAGGCGATCATGTCCTTCCAGAATGTTTTATCCACAGTACATCGTATCTTTTATGTTGTTGATTGTTTTACATGCTATGAAACCAAGCTATCTAGTATCTTATCTCATCTCTTTGTTGTCCACGATCTCTCTTTCCCTGTATTTTGCCAATTGTAACCAATAAGTATTCCAACTTTCATTCACTCATGATGTGCCCCAAAAATGCCGAGTTTTTTCTGATTTTTTTTTTTTCAGGAGCTCCCTTCTTGTGTTTGAGAATTTCCTCATTGGTCTTTTCAACTGTCCAGATAACTTTCAACATTCTTCTGAGAAATCCCATCTCTGTGATCTCTAATCGTCTTTTCTTTTGTTTGTCTACTGTCTATGATTCGCTTCCACAGGGCAGTATTAGCTGCATATAGTAGTGATAATATATCTTTTTCACGTTTTATGCATAGATTTGTTGAACGAGACTTTTTTTTATCATTTACCAAAGCGCTATTTTGACATGTACTATTCTGCTTTATATTTATATGGTGCATCTTCCTTTCGATGTTTCATTATGTGCTAATAATTAACGCTCTCCACATGTTTCATACTTGTCCCTTTTATTTTTATGTTGCATGGTGGTGAAGATTGTCTCTTCATAATGACCATTGCTTCTATTTTTGTATTGTTCAGACTGAGACCTTTCTTGTTGTTTTATTTTACTATTATATAGATAAATTGTAGAACCATGAAAATAGAACTCTTAGGATTATCGACACAAAATATAATATAAAACTTAATATGTAACTCCTAAACATAAAATTACCACCTTCACGTGTCCAGGGATAAGAATGTCATAGGATGGAATGCAAGATAGCACAGGTAACATTAGAGGCAACTAAAATGTGGTTTAATACATTTTAAAATCACATTTCCTAAATTTCTTCAGGAAAAGTTTAGTTTAGTTTAGTTTAGTTTAGTTTAATGTAGTTTAGTTTGGTTTGGTTTGGTTTAGTTTAGTTTAGTTTAGTTTAGTTTGGTTTAGTTTAGTTTAGTTTAATGTAGTTTAGTTTAGTTTAGTTTGGTTTGGTTTGGTTTAGTTTAGTTTAGTTTAGTTTAGTTTAGTTTAGTTTAGTTTAGTTTAGTCAGCAGGTCATCCCCATTACATATCGGACAAGTCTATTAGTGCTCAGATCTCCTCTGAAGTATACCCTCAACGTGAATCGACTAACGTCACTGGTGTTGTGTCGGTTGACAAGTCTTTTTTGGATTCTTGCGTAACGATCCCGCCTGGCATCTCTGATTTTGACATGATATTCGTTGTAGTCTTTCCATGGTTGCAGAGTGATAGCAGAGTGGTTCTGCTGGCATTCACAATGTCAGCCCAGTCCATGGCTCTTGTCAATCCAGACAAACTGGCAAATCTGTCTGCACGCTCATTGCTCTCAGTAAAAATGAGAATTGTGCCAGATTTTGTCTTCATGAAAAGAATAAAACAAAAAAATTTAATGAAGTCGGTACATATCCAGAAGAGTGTTTAGAGGTTCCTGGACAGCTGAAAAGACCAACGAGGACATTCTTCAAGTGGCCAACACAAAAAGGGAATTCATAAAAAACAATCGACATTTGTCGGGTACATCAAGAGAAGAGGAAAATTGGAGTACACGGATACAACTGGCAAAACACAGGGAAAGAGAGATTGCGGACGACAAAGAGAGAAGATGCTGGATAGCTTGATGTCATCGCACGGAAAACAGTCAACAACAGCATTGATCGATGAACTGTGGATAGAGAATTGTGAAAGGATGGGGTCGCCTACGCCAACCGGTATAGCACATGATGATGATGGTCCTCGCTGTTAAAATCTCCCGAACTCACCGAGTCAGGTACCTTTTTTTCTGATGTGGCGATTCCAGAATTTTGAGGTTAGTGTAGGACCGAAGGATAGACACACAAAAAAAAAACAAAAAAAAAAAACATTACGACCGTTGCACTTTTGCGGGTCGAACACTTAAACAAACTCAAGCAATCCTGTCTAAACACGTACTTCTATTATATCCTTTGGGTTAATTGCTCAACGCTTGTTCACAGATTACTTCATTCTTCTCAAATTTTCTGCCATCTTGTTTCCTTACTATAGCGTTTTCACGCATCGGTCTTCAATACCAGCATTCCATTTCTTTCTTTATCTGCTTTTTGTTGCATCAGGTTCTCCTCTGTTTTCTCAAGAGGACCAGAGCGTTAGATCTTGTGTCATGTTCGTATCATTTTATTTTTTCTTACCGGGTTAGGCAAGGAATATGGACCTATGTCATTACTGATTACTCTTTGTTTGTCTTTCTGCTTATTCTTCTTTCCTTCGCCATTTGCCTTTCAGCGTCGAGGGGATGTATATTTGCAGTCTTCTGATCTTGTGTTTCTTCTCCTGCTGTTATGTTTCCTAATGTTTCTAATATTCTATCAAACCAACTTTTTCGTGGCCGGCCTTTGGGTCTGGTGTTCTCACAACGTTTATTGAAGGCTCGTTGTGTTGTGTTTTTGATCATTCTGCATTATCACGTGGCCGAACCATTGTATCTGTTCTTTTTGTATGTATTCTATGGCGTGAATTATTCCTAGTTTTTTTTTTTAATCGGTTCTTCATTTCTGATCTTATCTCTAATGCTGTTTCCTGCCATTCGTCTAACACATTTCATCTCGGTTGAGGTTATTTTTCTTATTGTTCTTACATCTATGTTCCAGATCTGGCGTTGGCAGCACAACGTTGGAATGAAGATTGCATTGTAGAGTGCCCGTTTTGCCTTTAGAGTTATTTCCTTGTTGAACAATAATGATATTAGCTATCTGATGATTTGACAAGCTTTTTTTGCATCATGAATCTATTATTGCTGCTTGTGAATTGTCGTTTATCACTAGAACTCCCAAATATTTAAATTACTGTGCTTGTTTTAGTTGTCTCCCGTATATCATTATCTAGATGTTCTGTTTCTCTTTTGCGATATTCATGACTTCTAGTTTGTTGATGTTGATTTCAATGTTGAATTATTGTATTTTCTTTTGTGATTTGGCTTGTATGTAAGGGATAAATGAACTTACGATAGCACCTTATTGACAAATCTAAATAAAGGACGATGGAAAGGTAAGAAAGAAATAAGAATGTGATTTTGGAGACTTAAAGACGATTATTATGTATTAGTCCTTCTACAATTAATATAGCTTGCATGGGGACCATTTTTCTGCTGGTATTAACATGTTACACTCATCGATCAATGTGTGGAGTGATAATATATGTGTAAATTGGGATAAAATGAGTAGGCGAGTGATAGAAGCTTTGCATGTGCAAGAATGAGAACAGTGTTTGTATGTGTACGCGCGCGCGTACGTGTGTGGGTGTATTTGTGATGGTGCTGTTTCAATTCTTACATCAGGATAGAGGTTGGATATTTCCTTCAGAGTTGTGATTTGAGGAGAATCCGGTGTAGTTGATGCTTGCTGGGGAAGACAATGCGTGTAGACACATGAGCTGTCTGAGCGACTGACAGAGACACAATATGTGTTTCCTCTCATGCAATACATACATATGTTGAACACAATCTGAACACGGGATATTTGGAGATTTGTACAAGAAAATAAACAATTGTGTAGACATAACGTGACTGACGGATGGGTGCATAGATGAATGGAATAGTTTGATGGAGTGGATGGATGGATGGATGGATGGATGGATGGATGGATGGAAAGATAGAGAGATGAATGGATGGTGGATAGATGGATAGATGGATGGATGGATGGAAAGATAGAGAGATGAATGGATGGTGGATAGATGGATGGATGGATGGATGGATGGAAAGATAGAGAGATGAATGGATGGTGGATAGATGGATAGATGGATGGATGGATGGATGGATGGATGGATAGATGGATGGATGGATGGATAGATGGATGGATGGATGGATAGATGGATGGATGGATGGATAGATGGATGGATGGATGGATGGATGGAGTGGATGGATGGATGGATGGAAAGATAGAGAGATGAATGGATGGTGGATAGATGGATAGATGGATGGATGGATGGATGGATGGAGTGGATGGATAGATGGATGGATGGATGGAAAGATAGAGAGATGAATGGATGGTGGATAGATGGATAGATGGATGGATGGATGGAAAGATAGAGAGATGAATGGATGGTGGATAGATGGATAGATGGATGGATGGATGGAAAGATAGAGAGATGAATGGATGGTGGATAGATGGATAGATGGATGGATGGATGGAAAGATAGAGAGATGAATGGATGGTGGATAGATGGATAGATGGATGGATGTATGGAAAGATAGAGAGATGAATGGATGGTGGATAGATGGATAGATGGATGGATGGAAAGATAGAGAAATGAATGGATGGTGGATAGATGGATAGATGGATGGATGGATGGAAAGATAGAGAGATGAATGGATGGTGGATAGATGGATAGATGGATGGATGGATAGATGAATAGATGGATGGATGGATATAAAGATGGATGGTGGATAGATGGATAGATGGATGGATGGAAAGATGAATAGATGGATGGATGGAAAGATAGAGAGATGAAAGGATGGTGGATAGATGGATGGATGGATGGAAAGATGAATAGATGGATGGATGGATATAAAGATGGATGGAAAGGTGCATGGATGGATGGATGGAAAGATGGATTGATGGATGGATGAATGTATAGATGGATGGATAGATGCATAGATAGATAGATGGATAGAAAGATTGATGGATGGAATGATGGTTGGATGTGTGAAAAGATAGATAGATGAATGAATGGATGGATGGATGAATAGATGGGAAGATGGATGGATCGAAGAATGGATGGATGGATGGAAAGATAAATATATTGATGGATGGATGGAAATATGGATGAATAGATGAATAGATTGATGGATGAAAGCGTTAGATTGTTGGATGGATAACTGTATAGACGAATGGATAAAATGATGGATGGATTGATGGATGGATGGATGGATGGATAGATTGATGGATGGATAAATTGATGGATGGATAGATGGATGGATGGATGGATGGATAGATTGATGGATAGATGGATGAATAGATGGATGGATAGATGGATGGATGGATTGATGGATAGATGGATGGGAGGAAAAATAAATGAATGGATGGATAGATGGAAGGATAGATGGATGGATAGATGGATGGATGGATAGATGCATAGATAGATGGATGATAGATAGATAGAAAGACAGACAGACATACAGGTAGGTAGGTAGGAAGATAGGTAGGTAGGTAGGTAGAGAGATAGATAGAGAAAGGGATGGATGCATTAGATTGATGGATGGATAACTATATGGACGAATGGATAGATGGATAGATGGATAGATGGATGGATAGATGGATGGATAGATGGATAGATGGATGCGAGGATAGATGGATGAATGGATGGATAGATGGATGCGAGGATAGATGAATTAATGGATGGATAGATGGATGCGAGGATAGATGGATGAATGGATGGATAGATAGATTGATGGATGCGAGGATAGATGGATGCGAGGATAGATGGATGCGAGGATAGATGGATGCGAGGATAGATGGATGCGAGGATAGATGGATGCGAGGATAGATGAATGAATGGATGGATAGATGGATGCGAGGATAGATGGATGAATGGAAGGATAGATGGATGCAAGGATAGATGGATGCGAGGATAGATGGATGCGAGGATACATGAATGAATGGATGGATAGATGGATGCGAGGATAGATGAATGAATGGATGGATAGATGGATGCGAGGATAGATGGATGAATGGATGGATAGATGGATGCAAGGATAGATGGATGCGAGGATAGATGGATGCGAGGATACATGAATGAATGGATGGATAGATGGATGCGAGGATAGATGAATGAATGGATGGATAGATGGATGCGAGGATAAATGGATGAATGGATGGATAGATGGATGCGAGGATAGATGGATGCGAGGATAGATGGAAGCGAGGATAGATGAATGAATGGATGGATAGATGGATGCGAGGATAGATGGATGCGAGTATAGATGGATGCGAGGATAGATGGATGCGAGGATAGATGGATGCGAGGATAGATGGATGCAAGGATAGATGAATAAATGGATGGATAGATGGATGCGAGGATTGAAGGATGCGAGGATAGATGGATGCGAGGATAGATGGATGCGAGGATAGATGAATGAATGGATGGATAGATGGATGCGAGGATTGAAGGATGCGAGGATAGATGGATGCGAGGATAGATGGATGCGAGGATAGATGGATGGATAGATTGATGGATAGATGGATGCGAGGATAGATGAATGAATGGATGGATAGATTGATGGATAGATGGATGCGAGGATAGATGGATGCGAGGATAGATGAATGAATGGATGGATAGATTGATGGATAGATAGAATAATTACAGTATGAATAGTGGAATGTAATGATGTGAGGATAATTGTATGGATGGATGGATAATTGTATGCATGGATAATTAATATATGGAAAGATGGATAAATATGGAATGGAAGGATAAATGAAACGATTTATATATATATATATATATATATATATATATATATATATATATGTATATATATATATATATATATATATATACAGATAGATAATTAGATGGATAGGTGCATGGATTGATTGATGGAAGGGCGTTGGATGGGTGGACAGTTAGGTAGGTAGGTAGGTTGGAAGGTAGTTAGGTAGGTAGGTAAGTAGGAAGGTAGGTAGGTAGGTGGGTAGGTAGGCAGGTAGGTAGGAAAGTAGGAAGGTAGGAAGGTAGGAAGGTAGGTAGGTAGGTAGGTAGGTAGGTAGGAAGGTAGGTAGGTAGGTAAGTAGTAGGTAGGTAGGTAGGTAGGTAGGTAGGTAGGTAGGTAGGTAGGTAGGCAGGTAGGTAGGTAGGCAGGCAGGCAAGTAGGCAGGTAGGTAGGTAGGTAGGTAGGTAGGTAGGCAGGTAGGTAGGCAGGCAGGTTGTTAGGTAGGTAGGTAGGTAGGCAGGCAGGCAGGCAGGCAGGCAGGTAGGTAGGTAGGTAGGTAGGTAGGTAGGTAGGTAGGTAGGTAGGTAGGTAGGTAGTTAGGTAGGCAGGCGTGTGGATCAGGAACTTCGACAACAGTGCAGCTCTTACTTTTAAAAGGGCATGTTCTAAATCCACCACTTTTTTCGCGTCCTTGTCAGCGTCGGATCTTGATGCCCCCAGTTCGAAGGCAGTGTCTGCTAAGTACTTTTCATATGCTGTTATGTAAGGACTCTTTCTTGATTGATTGAAGAAGTTGTGGATTAGACCGAACTTTGGGATACTAACCTGATATGTCAAATATAACATACAAATATGTCATGCTTGATAATATGATAAATCAAACAACAAACAAGACAAACACAATTTCGTGGGATTCAACTTCTTCACTTTGACACAACACAACATGAGGAAACGTCTTAGGGAAAGCACATTCTTTTTTTCTGGAGTTCAGCAGGTGACTACTAAATGTCTATTTGTTATTAGGATCATCATCACTGCACGCCAGACAAACCCATAGGTACTCAGAAATCCCCCTCAAGAATATGGAGAAAATCTGAAGCTCAGCGTGCACGAACTTCGTAGCGTGGCGTGCAAGATGTGGGTACGTTTCTGTTGATAATGTTGCCCGGGCAGGGGCCATAGTTATGGCCTACTCTTTTCTGTTTTAACAGCCAAAGGGTTCTGCACGATTGTACACGAGACCGCCTGTCTGTTGCCGTTATCCGAGAGGGTTAGACACCGGATGTCACTATTAAATGAACGGAAAGACCTCTTTGTTATATGTCACTAAAAGAACATTACGTGGCTTAGGTCCGTTGTGTGTTTGTTCATTTTGCACCTTTCGGCCGAATACATCCGACTTCAACACGGCATATCTGAGTGCCGAATTTCCTTTCTTCTTTCACCCCAACTCGTTTGGCCAGACGTGTCCGGTTAGGATGTTACAAGAATCACCTCGAATAGGTGAAGTAGGATCTGAATGGTCCTGGTTCATCGATCCTGTCGCAATCCATCAGCTATGAGTCGCTGACAGCTTCCAGCCCTGTTGCTGTGTTATCTCACAATGCAATTTATTTCTGAGATACCAGTGCTAAAATGGTAAATCACATCATGTTAAAAGTGGCATTTAGTTGCCATAGAAACAATATGTGCTAACCCGGGTGGCCTTGAAGTTATAATTCAGCTTCTGAGCAAAAAAATCGACAAACGCGGTAGGGGTTTCCATCTTTGAATTGATGGTTTCTTCACGACTTTGCCCTCATTCGACCTCTGGTTAGTGAGATCCCATGTCACTCGACCTCTGGTTAGTGAGATACCATGTAACTCGACCCCTGGTTAGTGAGATCCCATGTCACTCAACCTCTGATTAGTGAGATCCCATGTCACTCGACCCCTGGTTAGTGAGATCCCATGTCACTCGACCCCTGGTTAGTGAGATCCCATGTCACTCGACCTCTGGTTAGTGAGATCCCGTGTCTTAATTCTCTCAAATAAAATGTAAAAAAGTGGTCCACTGTGCCCGCGCTCACTGTTGGCAGCTAAAGGTTCAATGTCTTCGTCTCTTCATCATCATCGAGTGCCGTCTCCGCACCGAAGGTTGGCTACCATGGAGCGCCATTCCGCTCTGTCTCTTGCTTTGGTGGTGCAGATTGCCATAGGTTGACTTGTCCATCTTTTGATGTTACTCGTCCATGTTAGTCTTAGTCGGCCTCTGCCTCTTTTACCTTGTATTTTCCTTCCAAAAATTACTTTTATTAGGCTGTTGTGTCTTTTAATATGCCCCAAAAATTTCATTTGTCTTGCTCTAATTGTGTTTAGTAGTTATCTTTTCATTTTTAGTTGTTTTTAAACTTAACTTTTTGTTTTCTTTTCTTTCCATCCAATTCTACCTATTCTTCTATATATCCACATTTCAAAGGCTTCAATTTTTTGTTCTGCTTTCTGGTCTAATGTCCATGTTTCTGCACCATAGAGGAATATTGAGAAGATTAACCGTGAAAGAGATTGGAGCATCATCACGTAACATTCGCCTCTTAAGAGTTAAATATAAGTAGGCCAAATGGCGGCTGCAACAGACAAGTATTGTTAGAAATCTAACTGGCCGAGAGTTTATTACCTCGTTAGACAATAGTGGTGACATCTGTCTAAGTTGAACCATCTTGAGTCTAATTCTGCTGCTTGTGAATTGTCCTTTGTGAATAGACTACCTAGGTATTTAACCTCGGCCCGCCTGAAAGAATCTCTGTAGCTAAATCTCCCACTTCTTCTGTTGTCATATTCTGCCTTCATTACTCTTTTTTATTATTCAATGTATCGCAAGGATTTTCTTGTAGCATTCTGTAGAATGTCCATGATTTAAAACCATATGTTGCTTTTGGGACGATGCACGCCCTCACTAATTTTCGTTTTACTGCCATGTTGGTATTGTGCCTTATGTTCTTCAAGGCGTTTAATTTTTTACTAATCTTCTTTTAATCTCTTTTTGTCTCCATTGTTAGTTACTAAAGATCCAACCATTTTTATCATATATTTATTTGTTTAAATGAAGATAAAAAAAACAACAACCTGAATCTTCAATGAAAGAAAGAAATGTAAGATAAAAGTTGTTACATCGGTAGTAACTAACAATGGAGACTGTCAGACCGCGTTACATCTGTAGTAACTAACAATGGAGACTGTCAGACCGCGTTACATCTGTAGTGACTAACAATGGAGACTGTCAGACCGCGTTACATCTGTAGTAACTAACAATGGAGACTGTCAGACCGCGTTACATCTGTAGTGACTAACAATGGAGACTGTCAGACCGCGTTACATCTGTAGTAACTAACAATGGAGACTGTCAGACCGCGTTACATCTGTAGTGACTAACAATGGAGACTGTCAGACCGCGTTACATCTTTAGTAGCTAACAATGGAGACTGTCAGACCGCGTTACATCTGTAGTAACTAACAATGGAGACTGTCAGACCGCGTTACATCTGTAGTGACTAACAATGGAGACTGTCAGACCGCGTTACATCTGTAGTGACTAACAATGGAGACTGTCAGACCGCGTTACATCTGTAGTGACTAACAATGGAGACTGTCAGACCGCGTTACATCTGTAGTGACTAACAATGGAGACTGTCAGACCGCGTTACATCTTTAGTAGCTAACAATGGAGACTGTCAGACCGCGTTACATCTGTAGTAACTAACAATGGAGACTGTCAGACCGCGTTACATCTGTAGTGACTAACAATGGAGACTGTCAGACCGCGTTACATCTGTAGTGACTAACAATGGAGACTGTCAGACCGCGTTACATCTGTAGTAACTAACAATGGAGACTGCCAGACCGCGTTACATCTGTAGTGACTAACAATGGAGACTGTCAGACCGCGTTACATCTGTAGTAACTAACAAGGGAGACTGTCAGACCGCGTTACATCTGTAGTGACTAACAAGGGAGACTGTCAGACCGCGTTACATCTGTAGTAACTAACAATGGAGACTGTCAGACCGCGTTACATCTGTAGTAACTAACAAGGGAGACTGTCAGACCGCGTTACATCTGTAATAACTAACAATGGAGACTGTCAGACCGAGTTACATCTGTAGTAGCTAAAAATGGAGACTGTCAGACCGCGTTACATCTGTAGTAGCTAAAAATGGAGACTGTCAGACCGCGTTACATCTGTAGTAGCTAAAAATGGAGACTGTCAGACCGCGTTACATCTGTAATAACTAACAATGGAGACTGTCAGACCGCGTTACATCTGTAGTGACTAACAAATGAGACTGTCAGACCGCGTTACATCTGTAGTAACTAACAATGGAGACTGTCAGACCGCGTTACATCTGTAGTAACTAACAATGGAGACTGTCAGACCGCGTTACATCTGTAGTAACTAACAATGGAGACTGTCAGACCGCGTTACATCTGTAGTAACTAACAATGGAGACTGTCAGACCGAGTTACATCTGTAGTGACTAACAAAGGAGACTGTCAGACCGCGTTACATCTGTAGTAACTAACAAGGGAGACTGTCAGACCGCGTTACATCTGTAGTAACTAACAAATGAGACTGTCAGTCCGCGTTACATCTGTAGTAACTAACAAGGGAGACTGTCAGACCGCGTTACATCGGTAGTAACTAACAAGGGAGACTGTCAGACCGCGTTACATCTGTAGTAACTAACAAATGAGACTGTCAGACCGCGTTACATCTGTAGTAACTAACAAGGGAGACTGTCAGACCGCGTTACATCTGTAGTAACTAACAAATGAGACTGTCAGACCGCGTTACATCTGTAGTAACTAACAAGGGAGACTGTCAGACCGCGTTACATCTGTAGTAACTAACAAATGAGACTGTCAGACCGCGTTACATCTGTAGTAACTAACAAATGAGACTGTCAGACCGCGTTACATCTGTAGTAACTAACAAATGAGACTGTCAGACCGCGTTACATCTGTAGTAACTAACAAGGGAGACTGTCAGACCGCGTTACATCTGTAGTAACTAACAAATGAGACTGTCAGACCGCGTTACATCTGTAGTAACTAACAAGGGAGACTGTCAGACCGCGTTACATCTGTAGTAACTAACAAATGAGACTGTCAGACCGCGTTACATCTGTAGTAACTAACAAATGAGACTGTCAGACCGCGTTACATCTGTAGTAACCAACAAGGGAGACTGTCAGACCGCGTTACATCTGTAGTAACTAACAATGGAGACTGTCAGACCGCGTTACATCTGTAGTGACTAACAATGGAGACTGTCAGACCGCGTTACATCTGTAGTAACTAACAATGGAGACTGTCAGACCGCGTTACATCTGTAGTAACTAACAATGGAGACTGTCAGACCGCGTTACATCTGTAGTAGCTAACAATGGAGACTGTCAGACCGCGTTACATCTGTAGTGACTAACAATGGAGACTGTCAGACCGCGTTACATCTTTAGTAGCTAACAATGGAGACTGTCAGACCGCGTTACATCTGTAGTAACTAACAATGGAGACTGTCAGACCGCGTTACATCTGTAGTGACTAACAATGGATACTGTCAGACCGCGTTACATCTGTAGTGACTAACAATGGAGACTGTCAGACCGCGTTACATCTGTAGTGACTAACAATGGAGACTGTCAGACCGCGTTACATCTGTAGTGACTAACAATGGAGACTGTCAGACCGCGTTACATCTGTAGTGACTAACAATGGAGACTGTCAGACCGCGTTACATCTGTAGTAACTAACAATGGAGACTGTCAGACCGCGTTACATCTGTAGTAACTAACAATGGAGACTGTCAGACCGCGTTACATCTGTAGTAACTAACAATGGAGACTGTCAGACCGCGTTACATCTGTAGTAACTAACAATGGAGACTGTCAGACCGCGTTACATCTGTAGTGACTAACAATGCAGACTGTCAGACCGCGTTACATCTGTAGTAGCTAAAAATGGAGACTGTCAGACCGCGTTACATCTGTAGTAACTAACAATGGAGACTGTCAGACCGCGTTACATCTGTAGTAGCTAAAAATGGAGACTGTCAGACCGCGTTACATCTGTAGTGACTAACAATGCAGACTGTCAGACCGCGTTACATCTGTAGTAGCTAAAAATGGAGACTGTCAGACCGCGTTACATCTGTAGTGACTAACAATGGAGACTGTCAGACCGCGTTACATCTGTAGTAGCTAAAAATGGAGACTGTCAGACCGCGTTACATCTGTAGTAGCTAAAAATGGAGACTGTCAGACCGCGTTACATCTGTAATAACTAACAATGGAGACTGTCAGACCGCGTTACATCTGTAGTAACTAACAAGGGAGACTGTCAGACCGCGTTACATCTGTAGTAACTAACAAATGAGACTGTCAGACCGCGTTACATCTGTAGTAACTAACAATGGAGACTGTCAGACCGCGTTACATCTGTAGTAACTAACAAATGAGACTGTCAGACCGAGTTACATCTGTAGTGACTAACAATGGAGACTTTCAGACCGCGTTACATCTGTAGTAACTAACAATGGGGACTGTCAGACCGAGTTACATCTGTAGTAGCTAAAAATGGAGACTGTCAGACCGCGTTACATCTGTAGTAACTAACAATGGGGACTGTCAGACCGCGTTACATCTGTAATAACTAACAATGGAGACTGTCAGACCGCGTTACATCTGTAGTAACTAACAATGGAGACTGTCAGACCGCATTACATCTGTAGTAGCTAACAATGGAGACTGTCAGACCGCGTTACATCTGTAGTGACTAAAAATGGAGACTGTCAGACCGCGTTACATCTGTAGTAACTAACAATGGAGACTGTCAGACCGCGTTACATCTGTAGTAACTAACAATGGAGACTGTCAGACCGCGTTACATCTGTAGTAGCTAACAATGGAGACTGTCAGACCGCGTTACATCTGTAGTGACTAACAATGGAGACTGTCAGACCGCGTTACATCTTTAGTAGCTAACAATGGAGACTGTCAGACCGCGTTACATCTGTAGTAACTAACAATGGAGACTGTCAGACCGCGTTACATCTGTAGTGACTAACAATGGAGACTGTCAGACCGCGTTACATCTGTAGTGACTAACAATGGAGACTGTCAGACGCGTTACATCTGTAGTGACTAACAATGTAGACTGTCAGACCGCGTTACATTTGTAGTGACTAACAATGGAGACTGTCAGACCGCGTTACATCTTTAGTAGCTAACAATGGAGACTGTCAGACCGCGTTACATCTGTAGTAACTAACAATGGAGACTGTCAGACCGCGTTACATCTATAGTGACTAACAATGGAGACTGTCAGACCGCGTTACATCTGTAGTGACTAACAATGGAGACTGTCAGACCGCGTTACATCTGTAGTAACTAACAATGGAGACTGTCAGACCGCGTTACATCTGTAGTAACTAACAATGGAGACTGTCAGACCGCGTTACATCTGTAGTAACTAACAATGGAGACTGTCAGACCGCGTTACATCTGTAGTGACTAACAATGCAGACTGTCAGACCGCGTTACATCTGTAGTAGCTAAAAATGGAGACTGTCAGACCGCGTTACATCTGTAGTAACTAACAATGGAGACTGTCAGACCGCGTTACATCTGTAGTAGCTAAAAATGGAGACTGTCAGACCGCGTTACATCTGTAGTGACTAACAATGCAGACTGTCAGACCGCGTTACATCTGTAGTAGCTAAAAATGGAGACTGTCAGACCGCGTTACATCTGTAGTGACTAACAATGGAGACTGTCAGACCGCGTTACATCTGTAGTAGCTAAAAATGGAGACTGTCAGACCGCGTTACATCTGTAGTAGCTAAAAATGGAGACTGTCAGACCGCGTTACATCTGTAGTAGCTAAAAATGGAGACTGTCAGACCGCGTTACATCTGTAATAACTAACAATGGAGACTGTCAGACCGCGTTACATCTGTAGTGACTAACAAATGAGACTGTCAGACCGCGTTACATCTGTAGTAACTAACAATGGAGACTGTCAGACCGCGTTACATCTGTAGTAACTAACAATGGAGACTGTCAGACCGCGTTACATCTGTAGTAACTAACAATGGAGACTGTCAGACCGCGTTACATCTGTAGTAACTAACAATGGAGACTGTCAGACCGAGTTACATCTGTAGTGACTAACAATGGAGACTGTCAGACCGCGTTACATCTGTAGTAACTAACAAGGGAGACTGTCAGACCGCGTTACATCTGTAGTAACTAACAAATGAGACTGTCAGTCCGCGTTACATCTGTAGTAACTAACAAGGGAGACTGTCAGACCGCGTTACATCGGTAGTAACTAACAAGGGAGACTGTCAGACCGCGTTACATCTGTAGTAACTAACAAATGAGACTGTCAGACCGCGTTACATCTGTAGTAACTAACAAGGGAGACTGTCAGACCGCGTTACATCTGTAGTAACTAACAAATGAGACTGTCAGACCGCGTTACATCTGTAGTAACTAACAAGGGAGACTGTCAGACCGCGTTACATCTGTAGTAACTAACAAATGAGACTGTCAGACCGCGTTACATCTGTAGTAACTAACAAATGAGACTGTCAGACCGCGTTACATCTGTAGTAACTAACAAATGAGACTGTCAGACCGCGTTACATCTGTAGTAACTAACAAGGGAGACTGTCAGACCGCGTTACATCTGTAGTAACTAACAAATGAGACTGTCAGACCGCGTTACATCTGTAGTAACTAACAAGGGAGACTGTCAGACCGCGTTACATCTGTAGTAACTAACAAATGAGACTGTCAGACCGCGTTACATCTGTAGTAACTAACAATGAGACTGTCAGACCGCGTTACATCTGTAGTAACCAACAAGGGAGACTGTCAGACCGCGTTACATCTGTAGTAACTAACAATGGAGACTGTCAGACCGCGTTACATCTGTAGTGACTAACAATGGAGACTGTCAGACCGCGTTACATCTGTAGTAACTAACAATGGAGACTGTCAGACCGCGTTACATCTGTAGTAACTAACAATGGAGACTGTCAGACCGCGTTACATCTGTAGTAGCTAACAATGGAGACTGTCAGACCGCGTTACATCTGTAGTGACTAACAATGGAGACTGTCAGACCGCGTTACATCTTTAGTAGCTAACAATGGAGACTGTCAGACCGCGTTACATCTGTAGTAACTAACAATGGAGACTGTCAGACCGCGTTACATCTGTAGTGACTAACAATGGATACTGTCAGACCGCGTTACATCTGTAGTGACTAACAATGGAGACTGTCAGACCGCGTTACATCTGTAGTGACTAACAATGGAGACTGTCAGACCGCGTTACATCTGTAGTGACTAACAATGGAGACTGTCAGACCGCGTTACATCTGTAGTGACTAACAATGGAGACTGTCAGACCGCGTTACATCTGTAGTAACTAACAATGGAGACTGTCAGACCGCGTTACATCTGTAGTAACTAACAATGGAGACTGTCAGACCGCGTTACATCTGTAGTAACTAACAATGGAGACTGTCAGACCGCGTTACATCTGTAGTAACTAACAATGGAGACTGTCAGACCGCGTTACATCTGTAGTGACTAACAATGCAGACTGTCAGACCGCGTTACATCTGTAGTAGCTAAAAATGGAGACTGTCAGACCGCGTTACATCTGTAGTAACTAACAATGGAGACTGTCAGACCGCGTTACATCTGTAGTAGCTAAAAATGGAGACTGTCAGACCGCGTTACATCTGTAGTGACTAACAATGCAGACTGTCAGACCGCGTTACATCTGTAGTAGCTAAAAATGGAGACTGTCAGACCGCGTTACATCTGTAGTGACTAACAATGGAGACTGTCAGACCGCGTTACATCTGTAGTAGCTAAAAATGGAGACTGTCAGACCGCGTTACATCTGTAGTAGCTAAAAATGGAGACTGTCAGACCGCGTTACATCTGTAATAACTAACAATGGAGACTGTCAGACCGCGTTACATCTGTAGTAACTAACAAGGGAGACTGTCAGACCGCGTTACATCTGTAGTAACTAACAAATGAGACTGTCAGACCGCGTTACATCTGTAGTAACTAACAATGGAGACTGTCAGACCGCGTTACATCTGTAGTAACTAACAATGGAGACTGTCAGACCGAGTTACATCTGTAGTGACTAACAATGGAGACTTTCAGACCGCGTTACATCTGTAGTAACTAACAATGGGGACTGTCAGACCGAGTTACATCTGTAGTAGCTAAAAATGGAGACTGTCAGACCGCGTTACATCTGTAGTAACTAACAATGGGGACTGTCAGACCGCGTTACATCTGTAATAACTAACAATGGAGACTGTCAGACCGCGTTACATCTGTAGTAACTAACAATGGAGACTGTCAGACCGCATTACATCTGTAGTAGCTAACAATGGAGACTGTCAGACCGCGTTACATCTGTAGTGACTAAAAATGGAGACTGTCAGACCGCGTTACATCTGTAGTAACTAACAATGGAGACTGTCAGACCGCGTTACATCTGTAGTAACTAACAATGGAGACTGTCAGACCGCGTTACATCTGTAGTAGCTAACAATGGAGACTGTCAGACCGCGTTACATCTGTAGTGACTAACAATGGAGACTGTCAGACCGCGTTACATCTTTAGTAGCTAACAATGGAGACTGTCAGACCGCGTTACATCTGTAGTAACTAACAATGGAGACTGTCAGACCGCGTTACATCTGTAGTGACTAACAATGGAGACTGTCAGACCGCGTTACATCTGTAGTGACTAACAATGGAGACTGTCAGACGCGTTACATCTGTAGTGACTAACAATGTAGACTGTCAGACCGCGTTACATTTGTAGTGACTAACAATGGAGACTGTCAGACCGCGTTACATCTTTAGTAGCTAACAATGGAGACTGTCAGACCGCGTTACATCTGTAGTAACTAACAATGGAGACTGTCAGACCGCGTTACATCTATAGTGACTAACAATGGAGACTGTCAGACCGCGTTACATCTGTAGTGACTAACAATGGAGACTGTCAGACCGCGTTACATCTGTAGTAACTAACAATGGAGACTGTCAGACCGCGTTACATCTGTAGTAACTAACAATGGAGACTGTCAGACCGCGTTACATCTGTAGTAACTAACAATGGAGACTGTCAGACCGCGTTACATCTGTAGTGACTAACAATGCAGACTGTCAGACCGCGTTACATCTGTAGTAGCTAAAAATGGAGACTGTCAGACCGCGTTACATCTGTAGTAACTAACAATGGAGACTGTCAGACCGCGTTACATCTGTAGTAGCTAAAAATGGAGACTGTCAGACCGCGTTACATCTGTAGTGACTAACAATGCAGACTGTCAGACCGCGTTACATCTGTAGTAGCTAAAAATGGAGACTGTCAGACCGCGTTACATCTGTAGTGACTAACAATGGAGACTGTCAGACCGCGTTACATCTGTAGTAGCTAAAAATGGAGACTGTCAGACCGCGTTACATCTGTAGTAGCTAAAAATGGAGACTGTCAGACCGCGTTACATCTGTAATAACTAACAATGGAGACTGTCAGACCGCGTTACATCTGTAGTAACTAACAAGGGAGACTGTCAGACCGCGTTACATCTGTAGTAACTAACAAATGAGACTGTCAGACCGCGTTACATCTGTAGTAACTAACAAGGGAGACTGTCAGACCGCGTTACATCTGTAGTAACTAACAAGGGAGACTGTCAGACCGCTTTACATCTGTAGTAACTAACAATGGAGACTGTCAGACCGCGTTACATCTGTAGTAACTAACAATGGAGACTGTCAGACCGAGTTACATCTGTAGTGACTAACAATGGAGACTGTCAGACCGCGTTACATCTGTAGTAACTAACAATGGGGACTGTCAGACCGAGTTACATCTGTAGTAGCTAAAAATGGAGACTGTCAGACCGCGTTACATCTGTAGTAACTAACAATGGGGACTGTCAGACCGCGTTACATCTGTAATAACTAACAATGGAGACTGTCAGACCGCGTTACATCTGTAGTAACTAACAATGGAGACTGTCAGACCGCATTACATCTGTAGTAGCTAACAATGGAGACTGTCAGACCGCGTTACATCTGTAGTGACTAACAATGGAGACTGTCAGACCGCGTTACATCGGTAGTAGCTAACAAGGGAGACTGTCAGACCGCGTTACATCTGTAGTAACTAACAATGAGACTGTCAGACCGCGTTACATCTGTAGTAACTAACAAGGGAGACTGTCAGACCGCGTTACATCTGTAGTAACTAACAAATGAGACTGTCAGTCCGCGTTACATCTGTAGTAACTAACAAGGGAGACTGTCAGACCGCGTTACATCGGTAGTAACTAACAAGGGAGACTGTCAGACCGCGTTACATCTGTAGTAACTAACAAATGAGACTGTCAGACCGCGTTACATCTGTAGTAACTAACAAGGGAGACTGTCAGACCGCGTTACATCTGTAGTAACTAACAAATGAGACTGTCAGACCGCGTTACATCTGTAGTAACTAACAAGGGAGACTGTCAGACCGCGTTACATCTGTAGTAACTAACAAATGAGACTGTCAGACCGCGTTACATCTGTAGTAACTAACAAGGGAGACTGTCAGACCGCGTTACATCTGTAGTAACTAACAAATGAGACTGTCAGACCGCGTTACATCTGTAGTAACTAACAAGGAGACTGTCAGACCGCGTTACATCTGTAGTAACTAACAAATGAGACTGTCAGACCGCGTTACATCTGTAGTAACTAACAAATGAGACTGTCAGACCGCGTTACATCTGTAGTAGCTAACAATGGAGACTGTCAGACCGCGTTACATCTGTAGTAGCTAACAATGGAGACTGTCAGACCGCGTTACATCTGTAGTAACTAACAAATGAGACTGTCAGACCGCGTTACATCTGTAGTGACTAACAATGGAGACTCTCAGACCGCGTTACATCTGTAGTAGCTAACAATGGAGACTGTCAGACCGCGTTATATCTGTAGTAACTAACAAGGAGACTGTCAGACCGCGTTACATCTGTAGTAACTAACAAATGAGACTGTCAGACCGCGTTACATCTGTAGTAACTAACAAGGGAGACTGTCAGACCGCGTTACATCTGTAGCGACTAACAAGGGAGACTGTCAGACCACGTTACATCTGTAGTAACTAACAAATGAGACTGTCAGACCGCGTTACATCTGTAGTAACCAACAAGAGACTGTCAGACCGCGTTACATCTGTAGTAACTAACAATGGAGACTGTCAGACCGCGTTACATCTGTAGTAACTAACAATGGAGACTGTCAGACCGCGTTACATCTGTAGTGACTAACAATGGAGACTGTCAGACCGCGTTACATCTGTAGTAGCTAACAATGGAGACTGTCAGACCGCGTTACATCTGTAGTAACTAACAATGGAGACTGTCAGACCGCGTTACATCTGTAGTGACTAACAATGGAGACTGTCAGACCGCGTTACATCTGTAGTGACTAACAATGGAGACTGTCAGACCGCGTTACATCTGTAGTGACTAACAATGGAGACTGTCAGACCGCGTTACATCTGTAGTAACTAACAATGGAGACTGTCAGACCGCGTTACATCTGTAGTGACTAACAATGGAGACTGTCAGACCGCGTTACATCTGTAGTGACTAACAATGGAGACTGTCAGACCGCGTTACATCTGTAGTAACTAACAATGGAGACTGTCAGACCGCGTTACATCTGTAGTAACTAACAATGGAGACTGTCAGACCGCGTTACATCTGTAGTAACTAACAATGGAGACTGTCAGACCGCGTTACATCTGTAGTAACTAACAATGGAGACTGTCAGACCGCGTTACATCTGTAGTAACTAACAATGGAGACTGTCAGACCGCGTTACATCTGTAGTACTAACAATGGAGACTGTCAGACCGCGTTACATCTGTAGTAACTAACAATGGAGACTGTCAGACCGCGTTACATCTGTAGTAACTAACAATGGAGACTGTCAGACCGCGTTACATCTGTAGTAACTAACAATGGAGACTGTCAGACCGCGTTACATCTGTAGTAACTAACAATGGAGACTGTCAGACCGCGTTACATCTGTAGTACTAACAATGGAGACTGTCAGACCGCGTTACATCTGTAGTGACTAACAATGGAGACTGTCAGACCGCGTTACATCTGTAGTGACTAACAATGGAGACTGTCAGACCGCGTTACATCTGTAGTGACTAACAATGGAGACTGTCAGACCGCGTTACATCTGTAGTAACTAACAATGGAGACTGTCAGACCGCGTTACATCTGTAGTGACTAACAATGGAGACTGTCAGACCGCGTTACATCTGTAGTAACTAACAATGGAGACTGTCAGACCGCGTTACATCTGTAGTAACTAACAATGGAGACTGTCAGACCGCGTTACATCTGTAGTAACTAACAATGGAGACTGTCAGACCGCGTTACATCTGTAGTAACTAACAATGGAGACTGTCAGACCGCGTTACATCTGTAGTAACTAACAATGGAGACTGTCAGACCGCGTTACATCTGTAGTAACTAACAATGGAGACTGTCAGACCGCGTTACATCTGTAGTAACTAACAATGGAGACTGTCAGACCGCGTTACATCTGTAGTGACTAACAATGGAGACTGTCAGACCGCGTTACATCTGTAGTAGCTAACAATGGAGACTGTCAGACCGCGTTACATCTGTAGTAACTAACAATGGAGACTGTCAGACCGCGTTACATCTGTAGTGACTAACAATGGAGACTGTCAGACCGCGTTACATCTGTAGTGACTAACAATGGAGACTGTCAGACCGCGTTACATCTGTAGTAACTAACAATGGAGACTGTCAGACCGCGTTACATCTGTAGTAACTAACAATGGAGACTGTCAGACCGCGTTACATCTGTAGTGACTAACAATGGAGACTGTCAGACCGCGTTACATCTGTAGTAACTAACAATGGAGACTGTCAGACCGCGTTACATCTGTAGTGACTAACAATGGAGACTGTCAGACCGCGTTACATCTGTAGTAACTAACAATGGAGACTGTCAGACCGCGTTACATCTGTAGTAACTAACAATGGAGACTGTCAGACCGCGTTACATCTGTAGTAACTAACAATGGAGACTGTCAGACCGCGTTACATCTGTAGTAGCTAACAATGGAGACTGTCAGACCGCGTTACATCTGTAGTACTAACAATGGAGACTGTCAGACCGCGTTACATCTGTAGTAACTAACAATGGAGACTGTCAGACCGCGTTACATCTGTAGTAACTAACAATGGAGACTGTCAGACCGCGTTACATCTGTAGTAACTAACAAGGGAGACTGTCAGACCGCGTTACATCTGTAGTAACTAACAATGGAGACTGTCAGACCGCGTTACATCTGTAGTAACTAACAATGGAGACTGTCAGACCGCGTTACATCTGTAGTAACTAACAATGGAGACTGTCAGACCGCGTTACATCTGTAGTAACTAACAATGGAGACTGTCAGACCGCGTTACATCTGTAGTAACTAACAATGGAGACTGTCAGACCGCGTTACATCTGTAGTAACTAACAATGGAGACTGTCAGACCGCGTTACATCTGTAGTAACTAACAATGGAGACTGTCAGACCGCGTTACATCTGTAGTAACTAACAATGGAGACTGTCAGACCGCGTTACATCTGTAGTAACTAACAATGGAGACTGTCAGACCGCGTTACATCTGTAGTAACTAACAATGGAGACTGTCAGACCGCGTTACATCTGTAGTAACTAACAATGGAGACTGTCAGACCGCGTTACATCTGTAGTAACTAACAATGGAGACTGTCAGACCGCGTTACATCTGTAGTAACTAACAATGGAGACTGTCAGACCGCGTTACATCTGTAGTACTAACAATGGAGACTGTCAGACCGCGTTACATCTGTAGTAACTAACAATGGAGACTGTCAGACCGCGTTACATCTGTAGTGACTAACAATGGAGACTGTCAGACCGCGTTACATCTGTAGTGACTAACAATGGAGACTGTCAGACCGCGTTACATCTGTAGTAACTAACAATGGAGACTGTCAGACCGCGTTACATCTGTAGTAACTAACAATGGAGACTGTCAGACCGCGTTACATCTGTAGTAACTAACAATGGAGACTGTCAGACCGCGTTACATCTGTAGTAACTAACAATGGAGACTGTCAGACCGCGTTACATCTGTAGTGACTAACAATGGAGACTGTCAGACCGCGTTACATCTGTAGTAACTAACAATGGAGACTGTCAGACCGCGTTACATCTGTAGTAACTAACAATGGAGACTGTCAGACCGCGTTACATCTGTAGTAACTAACAATGGAGACTGTCAGACCGCGTTACATCTGTAGTAACTAACAATGGAGACTGTCAGACCGCGTTACATCTGTAGTAACTAACAATGGAGACTGTCAGACCGCGTTACATCTGTAGTAGCTAACAATGGAGACTGTCAGACCGCGTTACATCTGTAGTAACTAACAATGGAGACTGTCAGACCGCGTTACATCTGTAGTACTAACAATGGAGACTGTCAGACCGCGTTACATCTGTAGTGACTAACAATGGAGACTGTCAGACCGCGTTACATCTGTAGTAACTAACAATGGAGACTGTCAGACCGCGTTACATCTGTAGTAACTAACAATGGAGACTGTCAGACCGCGTTACATCTGTAGTAACTAACAATGGAGACTGTCAGACCGCGTTACATCTGTAGTAACTAACAATGGAGACTGTCAGACCGCGTTACATCTGTAGTAACTAACAATGAGACTGTCAGACCGCGTTACATCTGTAGTAACTAACAATGGAGACTGTCAGACCGCGTTACATCTGTAGTAACTAACAATGGAGACTGTCAGACCGCGTTACATCTGTAGTAACTAACAATGGAGACTGTCAGACCGCGTTACATCTGTAGTAACTAACAATGGAGACTGTCAGACCGCGTTACATCTGTAGTGACTAACAATGGAGACTGTCAGACCGCGTTACATCTGTAGTAACTAACAATGGAGACTGTCAGACCGCGTTACATCTGTAGTAACTAACAATGGAGACTGTCAGACCGCGTTACATCTGTAGTAACTAACAATGGAGACTGTCAGACCGCGTTACATCTGTAGTAACTAACAATGGAGACTGTCAGACCGCGTTACATCTGTAGTACTAACAATGGAGACTGTCAGACCGCGTTACATCTGTAGTACTAACAATGGAGACTGTCAGACCGCGTTACATCTGTAGTAACTAACAATGGAGACTGTCAGACCGCGTTACATCTGTAGTGACTAACAATGGAGACTGTCAGACCGCGTTACATCTGTAGTGACTAACAATGGAGACTGTCAGACCGCGTTACATCTGTAGTAACTAACAATGGAGACTGTCAGACCGCGTTACATCTGTAGTAACTAACAATGGAGACTGTCAGACCGCGTTACATCTGTAGTAACTAACAATGGAGACTGTCAGACCGCGTTACATCTGTAGTGACTAACAATGGAGACTGTCAGACCGCGTTACATCTGTAGTAACTAACAATGGAGACTGTCAGACCGCGTTACATCTGTAGTAACTAACAATGGAGACTGTCAGACCGCGTTACATCTGTAGTAACTAACAATGGAGACTGTCAGACCGCGTTACATCTGTAGTGACTAACAATGGAGACTGTCAGACCGCGTTACATCTGTAGTGACTAACAATGGAGACTGTCAGACCGCGTTACATCTGTAGTAGCTAACAATGGAGACTGTCAGACCGCGTTACATCTGTAGTAACTAACAATGGAGACTGTCAGACCGCGTTACATCTGTAGTGACTAACAATGGAGACTGTCAGACCGCGTTACATCTGTAGTGACTAACAATGGAGACTGTCAGACCGCGTTACATCTGTAGTGACTAACAATGGAGACTGTCAGACCGCGTTACATCTGTAGTACTAACAATGGAGACTGTCAGACCGCGTTACATCTGTAGTAGCTAACAATGGAGACTGTCAGACCGCGTTACATCTGTAGTGACTAACAATGGAGACTGTCAGACCGCGTTACATCTGTAGTAACTAACAATGGAGACTGTCAGACCGCGTTACATCTGTAGTAACTAACAATGGAGACTGTCAGACCGCGTTACATCTGTAGTGACTAACAATGGAGACTGTCAGACCGCGTTACATCTGTAGTGACTAACAATGGAGACTGTCAGACCGCGTTACATCTGTAGTGACTAACAATGGAGACTGTCAGACCGCGTTACATCTGTAGTAACTAACAATGGAGACTGTCAGACCGCGTTACATCTGTAGTAACTAACAATGGAGACTGTCAGACCGCGTTACATCTGTAGTAACTAACAATGGAGACTGTCAGACCGCGTTACATCTGTAGTAACTAACAATGGAGACTGTCAGACCGCGTTACATCTGTAGTGACTAACAATGGAGACTGTCAGACCGCGTTACATCTGTAGTAACTAACAATGGAGACTGTCAGACCGCGTTACATCTGTAGTAACTAACAATGGAGACTGTCAGACCGCGTTACATCTGTAGTAACTAACAATGGAGACTGTCAGACCGCGTTACATCTGTAGTAACTAACAATGGAGACTGTCAGACCGCGTTACATCTGTAGTGACTAACAATGGAGACTGTCAGACCGCGTTACATCTGTAGTAACTAACAATGGAGACTGTCAGACCGCGTTACATCTGTAGTAACTAACAATGGAGACTGTCAGACCGCGTTACATCTGTAGTGACTAACAATGGAGACTGTCAGACCGCGTTACATCTGTAGTAACTAACAATGGAGACTGTCAGACCGCGTTACATCTGTAGTAACTAACAATGGAGACTGTCAGACCGCGTTACATCTGTAGTAACTAACAATGGAGACTGTCAGACCGCGTTACATCTGTAGTAACTAACAATGGAGACTGTCAGACCGCGTTACATCTGTAGTAACTAACAATGGAGACTGTCAGACCGCGTTACATCTGTAGTAACTAACAATGGAGACTGTCAGACCGCGTTACATCTGTAGTAACTAACAATGGAGACTGTCAGACCGCGTTACATCTGTAGTAACTAACAATGGAGACTGTCAGACCGCGTTACATCTGTAGTACTAACAATGGAGACTGTCAGACCGCGTTACATCTGTAGTAGCTAACAATGGAGACTGTCAGACCGCGTTACATCTGTAGTAACTAACAATGGAGACTGTCAGACCGCGTTACATCTGTAGTGACTAACAATGGAGACTGTCAGACCGCGTTACATCTGTAGTAACTAACAATGGAGACTGTCAGACCGCGTTACATCTGTAGTAACTAACAATGGAGACTGTCAGACCGCGTTACATCTGTAGTAACTAACAATGGAGACTGTCAGACCGCGTTACATCTGTAGTAACTAACAATGGAGACTGTCAGACCGCGTTACATCTGTAGTGACTAACAATGGAGACTGTCAGACCGCGTTACATCTGTAGTAACTAACAATGGAGACTGTCAGACCGCGTTACATCTGTAGTAACTAACAATGGAGACTGTCAGACCGCGTTACATCTGTAGTAACTAACAATGGAGACTGTCAGACCGCGTTACATCTGTAGTACTAACAATGGAGACTGTCAGACCGCGTTACATCTGTAGTAACTAACAATGGAGACTGTCAGACCGCGTTACATCTGTAGTAACTAACAATGGAGACTGTCAGACCGCGTTACATCTGTAGTACTAACAATGGAGACTGTCAGACCGCGTTACATCTGTAGTGACTAACAATGGAGACTGTCAGACCGCGTTACATCTGTAGTAACTAACAATGGAGACTGTCAGACCGCGTTACATCTGTAGTAACTAACAATGGAGACTGTCAGACCGCGTTACATCTGTAGTACTAACAATGGAGACTGTCAGACCGCGTTACATCTGTAGTGACTAACAATGGAGACTGTCAGACCGCGTTACATCTGTAGTGACTAACAATGGAGACTGTCAGACCGCGTTACATCTGTAGTGACTAACAATGGAGACTGTCAGACCGCGTTACATCTGTAGTAGCTAACAATGGAGACTGTCAGACCGCGTTACATCTGTAGTAACTAACAATGGAGACTGTCAGACCGCGTTACATCTGTAGTGACTAACAATGGAGACTGTCAGACCGCGTTACATCTGTAGTGACTAACAATGGAGACTGTCAGACCGCGTTACATCTGTAGTAGCTAACAATGGAGACTGTCAGACCGCGTTACATCTGTAGTGACTAACAATGGAGACTGTCAGACCGCGTTACATCTGTAGTAGCTAACAATGGAGACTGTCAGACCGCGTTACATCTGTAGTGACTAACAATGGAGACTGTCAGACCGCGTTACATCTGTAGTAGTAACTAACAATGGAGACTGTCAGACCGCGTTACATCTGTAGTAACTAACAATGGAGACTGTCAGACCGCGTTACATCTGTCACTGTCAGACCGCGTTACATCTGTAGTAGCTAACAATGGAGACTGTCAGACCGCGTTACATCTGTAGTACTAACAATGGAGACTGTCAGACCGCGTTACATCTGTAGTACTAACAATGGAGACTGTCAGACCGCGTTACATCTGTAGTGACTAACAATGGAGACTGTCAGACCGCGTTACATCTGTAGTGACTAACAATGGAGACTGTCAGACCGCGTTACATCTGTAGTGACTAACAATGGAGACTGTCAGACCGCGTTACATCTGTAGTACTAACAATGGAGACTGTCAGACCGCGTTACATCTGTAGTGACTAACAATGGAGACTGTCAGACCGCGTTACATCTGTAGTGACTAACAATGGAGACTGTCAGACCGCGTTACATCTGTAGTGACTAACAATGGAGACTGTCAGACCGCGTTACATCTGTAGTAACTAACAATGGAGACTGTCAGACCGCGTTACATCTGTAGTAGCTAACAATGGAGACTGTCAGACCGCGTTACATCTGTAGTAACTAACAATGGAGACTGTCAGACCGCGTTACATCTGTAGTGACTAACAATGGAGACTGTCAGACCGCGTTACATCTGTAGTGACTAACAATGGAGACTGTCAGACCGCGTTACATCTGTAGTAACTAACAATGGAGACTGTCAGACCGCGTTACATCTGTAGTAACTAACAATGGAGACTGTCAGACCGCGTTACATCTGTAGTGACTAACAATGGAGACTGTCAGACCGCGTTACATCTGTAGTAACTAACAATGGAGACTGTCAGACCGCGTTACATCTGTAGTAACTAACAATGGAGACTGTCAGACCGCGTTACATCTGTAGTAGCTAACAATGGAGACTGTCAGACCGCGTTACATCTGTAGTACTAACAATGGAGACTGTCAGACCGCGTTACATCTGTAGTGACTAACAATGGAGACTGTCAGACCGCGTTACATCTGTAGTGACTAACAATGGAGACTGTCAGACCGCGTTACATCTGTAGTGACTAACAATGGAGACTGTCAGACCGCGTTACATCTGTAGTACTAACAATGGAGACTGTCAGACCGCGTTACATCTGTAGTGACTAACAATGGAGACTGTCAGACCGCGTTACATCTGTAGTGACTAACAATGGAGACTGTCAGACCGCGTTACATCTGTAGTGACTAACAATGGAGACTGTCAGACCGCGTTACATCTGTAGTAACTAACAATGGAGACTGTCAGACCGCGTTACATCTGTAGTACTAACAATGGAGACTGTCAGACCGCGTTACATCTGTAGTGACTAACAATGGAGACTGTCAGACCGCGTTACATCTGTAGTAGCTAACAATGGAGACTGTCAGACCGCGTTACATCTGTAGTAACTAACAATGGAGACTGTCAGACCGCGTTACATCTGTAGTGACTAACAATGGAGACTGTCAGACCGCGTTACATCTGTAGTAACTAACAATGGAGACTGTCAGACCGCGTTACATCTGTAGTAACTAACAATGGAGACTGTCAGACCGCGTTACATCTGTAGTAACTAACAATGGAGACTGTCAGACCGCGTTACATCTGTAGTAACTAACAATGGAGACTGTCAGACCGCGTTACATCTGTAGTAACTAACAATGGAGACTGTCAGACCGCGTTACATCTGTAGTGACTAACAATGGAGACTGTCAGACCGCGTTACATCTGTAGTAACTAACAATGGAGACTGTCAGACCGCGTTACATCTGTAGTAACTAACAATGGAGACTGTCAGACCGCGTTACATCTGTAGTGACTAACAATGGAGACTGTCAGACCGCGTTACATCTGTAGTAACTAACAATGGAGACTGTCAGACCGCGTTACATCTGTAGTAACTAACAATGGAGACTGTCAGACCGCGTTACATCTGTAGTAACTAACAATGGAGACTGTCAGACCGCGTTACATCTGTAGTAACTAACAATGGAGACTGTCAGACCGCGTTACATCTGTAGTAACTAACAATGGAGACTGTCAGACCGCGTTACATCTGTAGTGACTAACAATGGAGACTGTCAGACCGCGTTACATCTGTAGTAACTAACAATGGAGACTGTCAGACCGCGTTACATCTGTAGTAACTAACAATGGAGACTGTCAGACCGCGTTACATCTGTAGTAGCTAACAATGGAGACTGTCAGACCGCGTTACATCTGTAGTGACTAACAATGCAGACTGTCAGACCGCGTTACATCTGTAGTAACTAACAATGGAGACTGTCAGACCGCGTTACATCTGTAGTAACTAACAATGGAGACTGTCAGACCGCGTTACATCTGTAGTAACTAACAATGGAGACTGTCAGACCGCGTTACATCTGTAGTAACTAACAATGGAGACTGTCAGACCGCGTTACATCTGTAGTAACTAACAATGGAGACTGTCAGACCGCGTTACATCTGTAGTAACTAACAATGGAGACTGTCAGACCGCGTTACATCTGTAGTAACTAACAATGAGACTGTCAGACCGCGTTACATCTGTAGTAGCTAACAATGGAGACTGTCAGACCGCGTTACATCTGTAGTACTAACAATGGAGACTGTCAGACCGCGTTACATCTGTAGTAACTAACAATGGAGACTGTCAGACCGCGTTACATCTGTAGTGACTAACAATGGAGACTGTCAGACCGCGTTACATCTGTAGTACTAACAATGGAGACTGTCAGACCGCGTTACATCTGTAGTAACTAACAATGGAGACTGTCAGACCGCGTTACATCTGTAGTAACTAACAATGGAGACTGTCAGACCGCGTTACATCTGTAGTAACTAACAATGGAGACTGTCAGACCGCGTTACATCTGTAGTGACTAACAATGGAGACTGTCAGACCGCGTTACATCTGTAGTAACTAACAATGGAGACTGTCAGACCGCGTTACATCTGTAGTAACTAACAAGGGAGACTGTCAGACCGCGTTACATCTGTAGTAACTAACAATGGAGACTGTCAGACCGCGTTACATCTGTAGTGACTAACAAGGGAGACTGTCAGACCGCGTTACATCTGTAGTAACTAACAATGGAGACTGTCAGACCGCGTTACATCTGTAGTAACTAACAATGGAGACTGTCAGACCGCGTTACATCTGTAGTAGCTAACAATGGAGACTGTCAGACCGCGTTACATCTGTAGTGACTAACAATGGAGATTGTCAGACCGCGTTACATCTTTAGTAGCTAACAATGGAGACTGTCAGTCCGCGTTACATCTGTAGTAACTAACAATGGAGACTGTCAGACCGCGTTACATCTGTAGTGACTAACAATGGAGACTGTCAGACCGCGTTACATCTGTAGTGACTAACAATGGAGACTGTCAGACCGCGTTACATCTGTAGTGACTAACAATGGAGACTGTCAGACCGCGTTACATCTGTAGTGACTAACAATGGAGACTGTCAGACCGCGTTACATCTTAGTAGCTAACAATGGAGACTGTCAGACCGCGTTACATCTGTAGTAACTAACAATGGAGACTGTCAGACCGCGTTACATCTGTAGTGACTAACAATGGAGACTGTCAGACCGCGTTACATCTGTAGTGACTAACAATGGAGACTGTCAGACCGCGTTACATCTGTAGTAGCTAACAATGGAGACTGTCAGACCGCGTTACATCTGTAGTGACTAACAAGGGAGACTGTCAGACCGCGTTACATCTTTAGTAGCTAACAATGGAGACTGTCAGACCGCGTTACATCTGTAGTGACTAACAATGGAGACTGTCAGACCGCGTTACATCTGTAGTAAAAAACAATGGAGACTGTCAGACCGCGTTACATCTTTAGTAGCTAACAATGGAGACTGTCAGACCGCGTTACATCTTTAGTAGCTAACAATGGAGACTGTCAGACCGCGTTACATCTTTAGTAGCTAACAATGGAGACTGTCAGACCGCGTTACATCTTTAGTAGCTAACAATGGAGACTGTCAGACCGCGTTACATCTGTAGTGACTAACAATGGAGACTGTCAGACCGCGTTACATCTGTAGTGACTAACAATGGAGACTGTCAGACCGCGTTACATCTGTAGTGACTAACAATGGAGACTGTCAGACCGCGTTACATCTGTAGTAGCTAACAATGGAGACTGTCAGACCGCGTTACATCTGTAGTGACTAACAATGGAGACTGTCAGACCGCGTTACATCTGTAGTGACTAACAATGAAGACTGTCAGACCGCGTTACATCTGTAGTGACTAACAATGGAGACTGTCAGACCGCGTTACATCTGTAGTAACTAACAATGCAGACTGTCAGACCGCGTTACATCTGTAGTAGCTAACAATGGAGACTGTCAGACCGCGTTACATCTGTAGTGACTAACAATGGAGACTGTCAGACCGCGTTACATCTGTAGTAGCTAACAATGGAGACTGTCAGACCGCGTTACATCTGTAGTAGCTAACAATGGAGACTGTCAGACCGCGTTACATCTGTAGTGACTAACAATGGAGACTGTCAGACCGCGTTACATCTGTAGTGACTAACAATGGAGACTGTCAGACCGCGTTACATCTGTAGTGACTAACAATGGAGACTGTCAGACCGCGTTACATCTGTAGTGACTAACAATGGAGACTGTCAGACCGCGTTACATCTGTAGTGACTAACAATGGAGACTGTCAGACCGCGTTACATCTGTAGTAACTAACAAGGGAGACTGTCAGACCGCGTTACATCTGTAGTAACTAACAAGGAGACTGTCAGACCGCGTTACATCTGTAGTAACTAACAAGGGAGACTGTCAGACCGCGTTACATCTGTAGTAACTAACAATGGAGACTGTCAGACCGCGTTACATCTGTAGTAACTAACAATGGAGACTGTCAGACCGCGTTACATCTGTAGTAACTAACAATGGAGACTGTCAGACCGCGTTACATCTGTAGTAACTAACAATGGAGACTGTCAGACCGCGTTACATCTGTAGTAACTAACAATGGAGACTGTCAGACCGCGTTACATCTGTAGTAACTAACAATGGAGACTGTCAGACCGCGTTACATCTGTAGTAGCTAACAATGGAGACTGTCAGACCGCGTTACATCTGTAGTGACTAACAATGGAGACTGTCAGACCGCGTTACATCTGTAGTAACTAACAATGGAGACTGTCAGACCGCGTTACATCTGTAGTAACTAACAATGGAGACTGTCAGACCGCGTTACATCTGTAGTAACTAACAATGGAGACTGTCAGACCGCGTTACATCTGTAGTAACCTACAATGGAGACTGTCAGACCGCGTTACATCTGTAGTAACTAACAATGGAGACTGTCAGACCGCGTTACATCTGTAGTAGCTAACAATGGAGACTGTCAGACCGCGTTACATCTGTAGTGACTAACAATGGAGACTGTCAGACCGCGTTACATCTGTAGTAACTAACAATGGAGACTGTCAGACCGCGTTACATCTGTGGTAGCTAACAATGGAGACTGTCAGACCGCGTTACATCTGTAGTGACTAACAATGGAGACTGTCAGACCGCGTTACATCTGTAGTAGCTAACAATGGAGACTGTCAGACCGCGTTACATATATAGTAGCTAACAATGGAGACTGTCAGACCGCGTTACATCTGTAGTAACTAACAAGGGAGACTGTCAGACCGCGTTACATCTGTAGTAACTAACAATGGAGACTGTCAGACCGCGTTACATCTGTAGTAACTAACAAGGGAGACTGTCAGACCGCGTTACATCTGTAGTGACTAACAAGGGAGACTGTCAGACCGCGTTACATCTGTAGTAACTAACAAAGGAGACTGTCAGACCGCGTTACATCTGTAGTAACTAACAAGGGAGACTGTCAGACCGCGTTACATCTGTAGTAACTAACAATGGAGACTGTCAGACCGAGTTACATCATCTGTAGTAACTAACAAGGGAGACTGTCAGACCGCGTTACATCTGTAGTGACTAACAAGGGAGACTGTCAGACCGCGTTACATCTGTAGTAACTAACAAAGGAGACTGTCTGACCGCGTTACATCTGTAATAACTAACAAGGGAGACTGTCAGACCGCGTTACATCTGTAGTAACTAACAATGGAGACTGTCAGACCGCGTTACATCTGTAGTGACTAAAAAGGGAGACTGTCAGACCGCGTTACATCTGTAGTAACTAACAATGGAGACTGTCAGACCGCGTTACATATATAGTAACTAACAAGGGAGACTGTCAGATCGCGTTACATCTGTAGTAGCTAAAAATGGAGACTGTCAGACCGCGTTACATCTGTAGTGACTAACAATGCAGACTGTCAGACCGCGTTACATCTGTAGTAGCTAAAAATGGAGACTGTCAGACCGCGTTACATCTGTAGTGACTAACAATGCAGACTGTCAGACCGCGTTACATCTGTAGTAGCTAAAAATGGAGACTGTCAGACCGCGTTACATCTGTAGTGACTAACAATGGAGACTGTCAGACCGCGTTACATCTGTAGTAGCTAAAAATGGAGACTGTCAGACCGCGTTACATCTGTAGTAGCTAAAAATGGAGACTGTCAGACCGCGTTACATCTGTAATAACTAACAATGGAGACTGTCAGACCGCGTTACATCTGTAGTAACTAACAAGGGAGACTGTCAGACCGCGTTACATCTGTAGTAACTAACAAATGAGACTGTCAGACCGCGTTACATCTGTAGTAACTAACAAGGGAGACTGTCAGACCGCGTTACATCTGTAGTAACTAACAAGGGAGACTGTCAGACCGCGTTACATCTGTAGTAACTAACAATGGAGACTGTCAGACCGCGTTACATCTGTAGTAACTAACAATGGAGACTGTCAGACCGAGTTACATCTGTAGTGACTAACAATGGAGACTGTCAGACCGCGTTACATCTGTAGTAACTAACAATGGGGACTGTCAGACCGAGTTACATCTGTAGTAGCTAAAAATGGAGACTGTCAGACCGCGTTACATCTGTAGTAACTAACAATGGGGACTGTCAGACCGCGTTACATCTGTAATAACTAACAATGGAGACTGTCAGACCGCGTTACATCTGTAGTAACTAACAATGGAGACTGTCAGACCGCATTACATCTGTAGTAGCTAACAATGGAGACTGTCAGACCGCGTTACATCTGTAGTGACTAACAATGGAGACTGTCAGACCGCGTTACATCTGTAGTAGCTAACAAGGGAGACTGTCAGACCGCGTTACATCTGTAGTAACTAACAAATGAGACTGTCAGACCGCGTTACATCTGTAGTAACTAACAAGGGAGACTGTCAGACCGCGTTACATCTGTAGTAACTAACAAATGAGACTGTCAGTCCGCGTTACATCTGTAGTAACTAACAAGGGAGACTGTCAGACCGCGTTACATCGGTAGTAACTAACAAGGGAGACTGTCAGACCGCGTTACATCTGTAGTAACTAACAAATGAGACTGTCAGACCGCGTTACATCTGTAGTAACTAACAAGGGAGACTGTCAGACCGCGTTACATCTGTAGTAACTAACAAATGAGACTGTCAGACCGCGTTACATCTGTAGTAACTAACAAATGAGACTGTCAGACCGCGTTACATCTGTAGTAACTAACAAATGAGACTGTCAGACCGCGTTACATCTGTAGTAACTAACAAGGGAGACTGTCAGACCGCGTTACATCTGTAGTAACTAACAAATGAGACTGTCAGACCGCGTTACATCTGTAGTAACTAACAAGGGAGACTGTCAGACCGCGTTACATCTGTAGTAACTAACAAATGAGACTGTCAGACCGCGTTACATCTGTAGTAACTAACAAATGAGACTGTCAGACCGCGTTACATCTTTAGTAGCTAACAATGGAGACTGTCAGACCGCGTTACATCTGTAGTAGCTAACAATGGAGACTGTCAGACCGCGTTACATCTGTAGTAACTAACAAATGAGACTGTCAGACCGCGTTACATCTGTAGTGACTAACAATGGAGACTGTCAGACCGCGTTACATCTGTAGTAGCTAACAATGGAGACTGTCAGACCGCGTTACATCTGTAGTAACTAACAAGGGAGACTGTCAGACCGCGTTACATCTGTAGTAACTAACAAATGAGACTGTCAGACCGCGTTACATCTGTAGTAACTAACAAGGGAGACTGTCAGACCGCGTTACATCTGTAGTGACTAACAAGGGAGACTGTCAGACCACGTTACATCTGTAGTAACTAACAAATGAGACTGTCAGACCGCGTTACATCTGTAGTAACCAACAAGGGAGACTGTCAGACCGCGTTACATCTGTAGTAACTAACAATGGAGACTGTCAGACCGCGTTACATCTGTAGTGACTAACAAGGGAGACTGTCAGACCGCGTTACATCTGTAGTAACTAACAATGGAGACTGTCAGACCGCGTTACATATATAGTAACTAACAAGGGAGACTGTCAGACCGCGTTACATCTGTAGTAACTAACAAGGGAGACTGTCAGACCTCGTTACATCTGTAGTAACTATCAAGGGAGACTGTCAGACCGCGTTACATCTGTAGTAACTAACAATGGAGACTGTCAGACCGCGTTACATCTGTAATAACTAACAATGGAGACTGTCAGACCGCGTTACATCTGTAGCAGCTAACAATGGAGACTGTCAGACCGCGTTACATCTGTAATAACTAACAATGGAGACTGTCAGACCGCGTTACATCTGTAGTAACTAACAATGGAGACTGTCAGACCGCGTTACATCTGTAGTGACTAACAATGGAGACTGTCAGACCGCGTTACATCTGTAGTGACTAACAATGGAGACTGTCAGACCGCGTTACATCTGTAGTAACTAACAAATGAGACTGTCAGACCGCGTTACATCTGTAGTGACTAACAAGGGAGACTGTCAGACCGCGTTACATCTGTAGTAACTAACAAAGGAGACTGTCTGACCGCGTTACATCTGTAGTAACTAACAAGGGAGACTGTCAGACCGCGTTACATCTGTAGTAACTAACAATGGAGACTGTCAGACCGCGTTACATCTGTAGTGACTAACAAGGGAGACTGTCAGACCGCGTTACATCTGTAGTAACTAACAATGGAGACTGTCAGACCGCGTTACATATATAGTAACTAACAAGGGAGACTGTCAGATCGCGTTACATCTGTAGTAGCTAAAAATGGAGACTGTCAGACCGCGTTACATCTGTAATAACTAACAATGGAGACTGTCAGACCGCGTTACATCTGTAATAACTAACAATGGAGACTGTCAGACCGCGTTACATCTGTAGTAACTAACAATGGAGACTGTCAGACCGCGTTACATCTGTAGTGACTAACAATGCAGACTGTCAGACCGCGTTACATCTGTAGTAGCTAAAAATGGAGACTGTCAGACCGCGTTACATCTGTAGTGACTAACAATGCAGACTGTCAGACCGCGTTACATCTGTAGTAGCTAAAAATGGAGACTGTCAGACCGCGTTACATCTGTAGTGACTAACAATGGAGACTGTCAGACCGCGTTACATCTGTAGTAGCTAAAAATGGAGACTGTCAGACCGCGTTACATCTGTAGTAGCTAAAAATGGAGACTGTCAGACCGCGTTACATCTGTAATAACTAACAATGGAGACTGTCAGACCGCGTTACATCTGTAGTAACTAACAAGGGAGACTGTCAGACCGCGTTACATCTGTAGTAACTAACAAATGAGACTGTCAGACCGCGTTACATCTGTAGTAACTAACAAGGGAGACTGTCAGACCGCGTTACATCTGTAGTAACTAACAAGGGAGACTGTCAGACCGCGTTACATCTGTAGTAACTAACAATGGAGACTGTCAGACCGCGTTACATCTGTAGTAACTAACAATGGAGACTGTCAGACCGAGTTACATCTGTAGTGACTAACAATGGAGACTGTCAGACCGCGTTACATCTGTAGTAACTAACAATGGGGACTGTCAGACCGAGTTACATCTGTAGTAGCTAAAAATGGAGACTGTCAGACCGCGTTACATCTGTAGTAACTAACAATGGGGACTGTCAGACCGCGTTACATCTGTAATAACTAACAATGGAGACTGTCAGACCGCGTTACATCTGTAGTAACTAACAATGGAGACTGTCAGACCGCATTACATCTGTAGTAGCTAACAATGGAGACTGTCAGACCGCGTTACATCTGTAGTGACTAACAATGGAGACTGTCAGACCGCGTTACATCTGTAGTAGCTAACAAGGGAGACTGTCAGACCGCGTTACATCTGTAGTAACTAACAAATGAGACTGTCAGACCGCGTTACATCTGTAGTAACTAACAAGGGAGACTGTCAGACCGCGTTACATCTGTAGTAACTAACAAATGAG
Source organism: Megaustenia siamemsis (assembly GCA_032433765.1). NCBI lineage: Eukaryota > Metazoa > Mollusca > Gastropoda > Stylommatophora > Ariophantidae > Megaustenia > Megaustenia siamemsis. The sequence goes on along the minus strand of JAVIAB010000088.1, from coordinate 69,894,520 downwards.
ACTGTCAGTCCGCGTTACATCTGTAGTAACTAACAAGGGAGACTGTCAGACCGCGTTACATCGGTAGTAACTAACAAGGGAGACTGTCAGACCGCGTTACATCTGTAGTAACTAACAAATGAGACTGTCAGACCGCGTTACATCTGTAGTAACTAACAAGGGAGACTGTCAGACCGCGTTACATCTGTAGTAACTAACAAATGAGACTGTCAGACCGCGTTACATCTGTAATAACTAACAATGGAGACTGTCAGACCGCGTTACATCTGTAGTAACTAACAAATGAGACTGTCAGACCGCGTTACATCTGTAGTAACTAACAAGGGAGACTGTCAGACCGCGTTACATCTGTAGTAACTAACAAATGAGACTGTCAGACCGCGTTACATCTGTAGTAACTAACAAGGGAGACTGTCAGACCGCGTTACATCTGTAGTAACTAACAAATGAGACTGTCAGACCGCGTTACATCTGTAGTAACTAACAAATGAGACTGTCAGACCGCGTTACATCTGTAGTAGCTAACAATGGAGACTGTCAGACCGCGTTACATCTGTAGTAGCTAACAATGGAGACTGTCAGACCGCGTTACATCTGTAGTAACTAACAAATGAGACTGTCAGACCGCGTTACATCTGTAGTGACTAACAATGGAGACTGTCAGACCGCGTTACATCTGTAGTAGCTAACAATGGAGACTGTCAGACCGCGTTACATCTGTAGTAACTAACAAGGGAGACTGTCAGACCGCGTTACATCTGTAGTAACTAACAAATGAGACTGTCAGACCGCGTTACATCTGTAGTAACTAACAAGGGAGACTGTCAGACCGCGTTACATCTGTAGTGACTAACAAGGGAGACTGTCAGACCACGTTACATCTGTAGTAACTAACAAATGAGACTGTCAGACCGCGTTACATCTGTAGTAACCAACAAGGGAGACTGTCAGACCGCGTTACATCTGTAGTAACTAACAATGGAGACTGTCAGACCGCGTTACATCTGTAGTGACTAACAAGGGAGACTGACAGACCGCGTTACATCTGTAGTAACTAACAATGGAGACTGTCAGACCGCGTTACATATATAGTAACTAACAAGGGAGACTGTCAGACCGCTTTACATCTGTAGTAACTAACAAGGGAGACTGTCAGACCTCGTTACATCTGTAGTAACTATCAAGGGAGACTGTCAGACCGCGTTACATCTGTAGTAACTAACAATGGAGACTGTCAGACCGCGTTACATCTGTAATAACTAACAATGGAGACTGTCAGACCGCGTTACATCTGTAGCAGCTAACAATGGAGACTGTCAGACCGCGTTACATCTGTAATAACTAACAATGGAGACTGTCAGACCGCGTTACATCTGTAGTAACTAACAATGGAGACTGTCAGACCGCGTTACATCTGTAGTGACTAACAATGGAGACTGTCAGACCGCGTTACATCTGTAGTGACTAACAATGGAGACTGTCAGACCGCGTTACATCTGTAGTAACTAACAAATGAGACTGTCAGACCGCGTTACATCTGTAGTGACTAACAAGGGAGACTGTCAGACCGCGTTACATCTGTAGTGACTAACAAGGGAGACTGTCAGACCGCGTTACATCTGTAGTAACTAACAAGGGAGACTGTCAGACCGCGTTACATCTGTAGTGACTAACAAGGGAGACTGTCAGACCGCGTTACATCTGTAGTAACTAACAAATGAGACTGTCAGACCGCGTTACATCTGTAGTAACTAACAATGGAGACTGTCAGACCGCGTTACATCTGTAGTAACTAACAATGGAGACTGTCAGGCCGCGTTACATCTGTAGTAACTAACAATGGAGACTGTCAGACCGCGTTACATCTGTAGTGACTAACAAGGGAGACTGTCAGACCGCGTTACATCTGTAGTAACTAACAATGGAGACTGTCAGACCGCGTTACATATATAGTAACTAACAATGGAGACTGTCAGACCGCGTTACATCTGTAGTGACTAACAAGGGAGACTGTCAGACCGCGTTACATCTGTAGTAACTAACAATGGAGACTGTCAGACCGCGTTACATATATAGTAACTAACAAGGGAGACTGTCAGACCGCGTTACATCTGTAGTAACTAACAAGGGAGACTGTCAGACCGCGTTACATCTGTAGTGTCTAACAAGGGAGACAGTCAGACCGCCGTTTCTTTGGTGGAGAATATTGATATCGATGTTGCTCATGAGTTGTTTGTTTCAGAAAAAACCGGAAACTGAATAGTTTTGAAATGTTTAAAGTTATTAATTTTGAAAAAATAATACTTAAACCAAAGCTTGTCTAATCATTGGACAGCTATCACCACTATTGTCCAACAAGGGAATAACGCGAGAGGGAATACGGGCATTCTAGAATACAATCTTCATTCCGACGTTGTGCTACGAATTCCATTTTTCAACTTTTGACTCTAGAAAAACTAGAAAAATAAACGCTATCGACATGAAAAGTGTTAGACTAATTACAGGAAACAGCATGAGAGATAACATCAGAAATGTGTTAGACTAATTACAGGAAACAGCATGAGAGATAACATTAGAAAAGTGTTAGACTAATTACAGGAAACAGCATGAGATATAACATTAGAAAAGTGTTAGACTAATTACAGGAAACAGCATGAGAGATAACATTAGAAATGTGTTAGACTAATTACAGGAAACAGCATGAGAGATAACATTAGAAAAGTGTTAGACTAATTACAGGAAACAGCATGAGAGATAACATTAGAAAAGTGTTAGACTAATTACAGGAAACAGCATGAGAGATAACATTAGAAAAGTGTTAGACTAATTACAGGAAACAGCATGAGAGATAACATTAGAAATGTGTTAGACTAATTACAGGAAACAGCATGAGAGATAACATCAGAAAAGTGTTAGACTAATTACAGGAAACAGCATGAGAGATAACATCAGAAAAGTGTTAGACTAATTACAGGAAACAGCATGAGAGATAACATTAGAAATGTGTTAGACTAATTACATGAAACAGCATGAGAGATAACAGTAGAAATGTGTTAGACTAATTACATGAAACAGCATGAGAGATAACATCAGAAATGTGTTAGACTAATTACAGGAAACAGCATGAGAGATAACATTTGAAAAGTGCTAGACTAATTACAGGAAACAGCATGAGAGATAACATTTGAAAAGTGCTAGACTAATTACAGGAAACAGCATGAGAGATAACATCAAAAATAAAGAATTGAGAAACAAAAAAGCTAGCAATAATTATCGCCATAGTATATATAACGAAACAACAGATAAAACTGTTTCCCCTGCACGTTTTAAGGCAGAAAGATAAAAAAAAAGAAAACAACAACAACACAACGAGCGAATGAAAGATTACAAGAACATGATGGCTCAAGGACCGATCAATGAAAAAAGATGGATTGATGGAATGTTAGAAACACTAGTCAACAACATAACAGCAGCAGAGGCATACAGAAGAAACAAATAACGCAAATTATACTCTCTGCGCTGAAAGGTAAATAAGGAAGGAAAGAATAAAAAGCTGAAGAATAATTTGTTAACAGCACCGAAAAAATAAATATTTAACGAGTAGAGAGAGAAACTTACCAAAAGCTTGTTTCTGCTGGAATTGCTTAAATCTGGAATAATACTGTACCCAAATAAAGGTTGAATATAGACCTTCTCATAACGGGCGATGAGGTCAGGCAGGTCGAAGGTATCTTCTGGCCATTTCTTGTTGAGAGTTGGCCAATCGCTTACGAGGGGGTCGGTCAGATATGGTTCGAGGCCGATCTCTTCTATTTTTGCTGGATGGAGACACGCGTCAACGTAAAGTAGAAAAGTGAAAGTATTCACAATGACATTAATAGGTAGCCAATAACATTAGTTTGATGCTGATGACATTAATAGGTTACCGATGACATTAGTAGGTAGCCAATAACATTAGTTTGATGCTGATGACATTAATAGGTTACCGATGACATTAGTAGGTAGTCAATAACATTAGTTTGATGCTGATGACATTAATAGGTTACCGATGACATTAGTAGGTAGCCAATAACATTAGTTTGATGCTGATGACATTAATATGTTACCGATGACATTAGTAGGTAGCCAATAACATTAGTTTGATGCTGATGACATTAATAGGTTACCGATGACATTAGTAGGTAGCCAATAACATTAGTTTGATGCTGATGACATTATTAGGATACCGATGATATTAGTAGGTAGCCAATAACATTAGTTTGATGCTGATGACATTAGTAGGTTACCAATGATATTTGTAGGTTACCAATGACATTAGTAGATTGTCAATGACATTAATATTGTCATTAGGTTAGGTGTAGGTTACCACTGTCATTAGCAGCTTACCAGTGACAATATTATGTCACCAATGACATTAGCAGCTTACCAGTGACAATATTATGTCACCAATGACATTAGCAGGTTACCAGTGACAATATTATGTCACCAATGACATTAGCAGCTTACCAGTGACAATATTATGTCACCAATGACATTAGCAGGTTACCAGTGACAATATTATGTTGCCAATGACATTAATAGCTTACCTGTGACAATATTATGTTACCTCTGACATTAGCAGGTTACCAGTGACAATCTTATGTTGCCAATGGCATTAGTAGGTTACCAAAAACGTTAGTAGGTTATTAATAACATTAATAAATTAACAATGATATTAGTAAGTTACCAGTGACATCAGTAACTAACAGTGGCAGTAGTAAATTAACAATTATATTACTAAAATAACAATGACATTAGTAAAAATACAGACATTATTAAGTCAACAATGACATTAGTAAGCTAACAATGACATTAGTAAACTAATAATGGCATTATTAAGCTAACAATGACATTAGTAAACTAATAATGGCATTATTAAGCTAACAATGACATTAGTAAACTAACAATGACATTAGTAAACTAACAATGACATTAGTAAACTAGCAAGGGCATTAGTAAACTAACAGTGACAATAGTAAACCAACAGTGACATTAGTAAACTAACAATGGCATGAGTAAACTAACAGTGACAATAGTAAACCAACAGTGACATTAGTAAACTAACAATGGCATTAGCTAACTAACAATGGCATTAGCAAACTAACAAGTATTAGTGACTGATTAATTAGCTCCTTCTCTGTACATTTGCCTAACTTATCTTCTATATCTATTCTATCTGTCGTACTTCTTTTAGCTTGCCTTTTCTTTGCCTCAACCAGCTTTTTGATCTATGACGAAGTCCCTAAAGACTAAGAACTAAATTGTGCGTGTTAAACCGTTTTTCCCTGGCAGCAGTGTGCACAGGGGTCCCTCGCCGCACAGGCAGATAACTCCGTCCTCGGAAGTACTCATATTTTTCCGTCCATGAGTAACTGACGTTTCAAGCCAGGCCTCGCTGCTGAGATCAGAGGTGGTTGCCGTAGAGAGAAATCATAAATAAAAATCCCAACCGGTGTAGCCGGGATTTGAACCCACAACCTCTCTGTCTCGAGGCCGACGTCTTGCCTCGAGATCAACCAGTCCCCCGCTTGCCTTTTGAACATTGAAAGCCATAATGTAAGGTCAAGTACGAGACCTCAATCGGCGTCTTAGCGCGCGAGTTTTCACCCATATGTGCTCAGCTGCCTATCCAAAAGAGTTCGAAGACTTCTGGATATTGTCGCTTCAAGCATCCAAACTAACGATGTGAGGCGGCATTCCTCAACTTCCCAGAGTACTACGCTGGTACCCATTTTTGCCAGCGGCTGGGTCAAACGCGCAGGTATTTTTTTTTCCAACCATCATCATCGAGTGCCAACTCCGCAACGAAGGTTGGCTACCATGAAGCGCCATTCTGCTCTGTCTCCTGCTTTGATGGTGCAGGTTGTCATAGGCTGACTTACCCATCTTTTGATGTTACTCGTCCATGTTAGTCTTGGTCTGCCTCTGCCTCTTTTACCATGTATGATTGTATTACATACCCTCCAAAATGACTTTCAGTAAGCTGTTGTGTCTTTTAACATAGCCCCGAAAATCTTATTTGTCTTGTTTGAATTGAGATTAGCAGTTCTCTTTTTATTCTTAGATGTTTTTAGACTTCATTTTTTGTTTTCTTTTCTTCCCATCCAATTCTACCTATATTTCTATATATCCACATTTCAAAGCCTTTCATATTTATTTTTCCAACCACAAGTACAACTCACACTGCTTCCAGCGGGAATCGAACACGGGTTGTCTGAACTTCGGTAGCCCAGTTGGGTGGTTTCCCCAACTAAGCTACCGAGGCACCCCCTTTCAGGCCGTACCCCCATGAAGGATCATGTTACTGTCCAAAGTACATTTTCTTAGTTGAGTTTGAAGCGTCTTTCCTGTAGGCTGTAGACGTTTACAATTCCCATGATAGGAGAACGTCAGGTCGCCCTACAAACCAACTCGGTCGCATATACGCCTGTTGTTCATGGTTCATGAGGCTGATGTTATGATAGGAACATCCCTGTGCCGTTCTTGTGGAGAGTGACATCAGAAACAGACTTGAGGCTCTTTTGAAGACATGAAGATGTCAGTGGTGTACTTGATGAAATTAATATCAAGAATAGTCATGAAGCTCTTTTAAATACATGAAGATGTCAGTGGTGTACTTGATGAGATGAATATCAAGAATAGTCATGAAGCTCTTTTAAATACATGAAGATGTCAGTGGTGTACTTGATGAGATGAATATCAAGAATAGTCATGAAGCTCTTTTAAATACATGAAGATGTCAGTGGTGTACTTGATGAAATGAATATCAAGAATAGTCATGAAGCTCTTTTAAATACATGAAGATGTCAGTGGTGTACTTGATGAAATGAATATCAAGAATAGTCATGAAGCTCTTTTAAATACATGAAGATGTCAGTGGTGTACTTGATGAGATGAATATAAAAAATAGTCATGAAGCTCTTTTAAATACATGAAGATGTCAGTGGTGTACTTGATGAGATGAATATCAAGAATAGTCATGAAGCTCTTTTAAATACATGAAGATGTCAGTGGTGTACTTGGTGAAATGAATATCAAGAATAGTCATGAAGCTCTTTTAAATACATGAAGATGTCAGTGGTGTACTTGGTGAAATGAATATCAAGAATAGTCATGAAGCTCTTTTAAATACATGAAGATGTCAGTGTTGTACTTGATGAGATGAATATCAAGAACAGACATGAAGCTCTATTAAAGACAAGAACATGTCAGTAATCTTTCATACGAGACTGCGGCACGGTACATGATAATGATATTACCCTGTATCAATAACCTTCATTAACATAAGACTGCGGCGCGGTACATGATAATGATATTAGCCTATATCACCAACCTTCGTCAACACAAGACTTGTAGAATCGTTTTATGTTGCTCATGTACAGCGGCTCCCCTTCTTTGATCTGCTCCGTGACGATATCTGAAAGGGATAACAGTTACTGTGACTGTAGCCCTGCTAGCTATTCTGTAACTACTGAGGTCACATTATCAGTCACAAATTATCTTCTTCTTCTTCACTTCCTCTACTACCAGTTCCGGTATCGAGGAAAATACAAAGTTCTGGTTCTCTGCCTCTTGGCGACTTCACTCATTGTCAGGCTGTTCAATGGCCGACGTTGGAATTTTTTGACGCAAGTTATTTACATGCTGAAACGCATTAATGAGTACTGTTCCGTCAAGTCGACCGAAGATTTTCCTCTTTGGGGAATTTGCACCGTGTTTCGTTCGTTGTACGCTAACCGTAGGGTTTGTTGTTTGATGTTTGACGGTGATAATTCGACGACTAACTGTGTGTTTATATGTTCGGTTGGAGTCAAGAACGATGTCCTAACATCATCAAGCGCTATACATGTTTTTGTTCTCAGTATGGCGATCATCATTTTCAAGAGGACGTGAACTTCCGGTCAATATGGTGGATAGGCGGCGGGAACAATTGAAGGCTATGCATGAAAAGTGTTCCTTGTTGCAGTTTCCTCATATTCCAAGTCCGGCTTGTTGCAGGAGCTACTGAGTTAAGTGCTCTGTGCACACCGTGAGCTGTGTGTCTCATCCGTTTTGATCATGTTTCGATATTCCAATTGTTTACGATTAATGATGATATCGTATGACAGGGAACAGTTGGCTGTGTTCACTTTCTGCGCGGTTTCGCCTTATGTCTTTTGCCGTGTGCTGGACTGATACGATGGGGACTAGTTACCTTTCTTTGTTTGGGAGATGAGATATTAATTCGGATGATTACACTGGTACGGGCGGTTGAGCAATTATGGATTTTAATTCGTTTGCAGTGATACCAAGGCCTTCCACAACCAAATAACCAAATAACCAAATAACCAAATAACCAAATAACCAAATAACCAAATAACCAAATAACCAGTTTCAAAATGAGTATTCCACATACATACATCTTCAAGACCATTGTGTATGTATCTTCGGTGATTGAGTTGAGTTGTCAGTTTGTTCGCTTTCTTATTAGAAGGGTCTATGTTCGAATCTCAGAAGTGGCGGATATTTTATTTTCGGATTAAGAAGGTTCTGGGGTTCACCCAGCCTCCGACAATGACCATCACATAATCTTCTAGTAAGTAAAGGTATCAATTTCATTGATTGTGACTTGATGGTCTCTTTATTCATTGCGGACTCAATGTAAGTTAACCCGTCTTCGTAATCAAAGGGATCATGTGAAGAGAGAGTTAAGGCACTGTCCACATGCCGCCTCGCACACAGGGGTAGGCGGCTTGACCTACTTCTAAACGTGTCAACTAGTGGAACAGTGGCCAGTCTCTAGATAAAGAAGTGTGCTGCGAATATAGAATAACCAGTCGCGTACTGCAAAACGAAGTCAAGTGGTGATCACAGAGGGTGGGGTTATTTGTTTGTGTGGGGTAGCTGAATTCTACCAAATGCTCAATATGCTCTTTGACACTTTCACCGGCGAGTCGGAGGCGGTCTAACCTCCTCCCCGGGTAGATGCGATCCTTTAGCCTAAAAATGGGAACGCATCTAGGAGAAGATAAACTCCCATTACAAACCCCCGCTGTCTAGCGAGTTTTCCCGATCATGACTTCGGGGGTAAACCCTGAGGGATAATCCGGAGATGGAGTCACTAAGGCAGTTTACTGTTCATTTTAACATTGTTCTGGCAACTCCTGTAACGCAAGTGACACCAAACTGTTCTTGTCCTGCTATACTTTTCGTTCGCTTGACTTCGTGGAGAGAAGAAACATGTTGTATGGGCTGGGCTGTGTGGAGAGAAGAAACATGTTGTATGGGCTGGGCTGCGTGGAGAGAAGAAACATGTTGTATGGGCTGGGCTGTGTGGAGAGAAGAAACATGTTGTATGGGCTGGGCTGTGTGGAGAGAAGAAACATGTTGTATGGGCTGGGCTGTGTGAAGAGAAGAAACATGTTGTATGGGCTCGGCTGTGTGAAGCGAAGAAACATGTTGTATGGGCTCGGCTGTGTGGAGAGAAGAAACATGTTGTATGGGCTCGGCTGTGTGAAGAGAAGAAACGTGTATGGACTCGGCTCTGTGGAGAGAAGAAACATGTTGTATGAGCTAGGCTGTGTGGAGAGAAGAAACATTTTGTATGGGCTCGGCTCTGTGGAGAGAAGAAACATATCGCATGGGCTCGGCTCTGTGGAGAGAAGAAACATGTTGTATGAGCTAGGCTGTGTGGAGAGAAGAAACATTTTGTATGGGCTCGGCTCTGTGGAGAGAAGAAACATGTTGTATGGGCTGGGCTGTCTGGAGAGCAGAAACATGTTGTATGGGCTGGTCTGCGTGGAGAGAAGAAACATGTTATTTGGGCTGGGCTGCGTGGAGAGAAGAAACATGTTGTATGGGCTGGGCTGTGTGGAGAGAATAAACATGTTGTATGGGCTGGGCTGCTGGAGAGAAGAAACATGTTATTTGGGCTGGGCTGCGTGGAGAGAAGAAACATGTTGTATGGGCTGGGCTGCGTGGAGAGATGAAACATGTTGTATGGGCTGGGCTGTGTGGAGAGAAGAAACATGTTATATGGGCTGGGCTGCGTGGAGAGATGAAACATGTTGTATGGGCTGGGCTGTGTGGAGAGAAGAAACATGTTATATGGGCTGGGTTGCGTGGAGAGAAGAAACATGTTGTATGGGCTGGGCTGCATGGAGAGAAGAAACATGTTATATGGGCTGGGCTGCGTGGAGAGAAGAAACATGTTGTATGGGCTGGGCTGCGTGGAGAGAAGAAACATATTGTATGGGCTGGGCTATGTAGAGAGAAGAAACATGTTGTATGGGCTCGGCTGAGTGGAGAGAAGAAACATATTGTATGGGCTGGGCTATGTAGAGAGAAGAAACATGTTGTATGGGCTCGGCTGAGTGGAGAGAAGAATCATGTTGTATGGGCTAGGCTGTGTGGAGAGAATAAACATGTTGTATGGGCTCGGCAGAGTGGAGAGCAGAAACATGTTGTATGGGCTGGGCTGCGTAGAGAGAAGAAACATATCACAAGGGCTCGGCTCTGTGGAGAGAAGAAACATATCGCATGGGCTCGGCTCTGTGGAGAGCAGAAACATGTTTTATGGGCTGGGTTGCGTGGAGAGAAGAAACATGTTGTATGTGCTCGTCTCTGTGGAGAGAAGAACCATGTTGCATGGTCAGTGCTGCGTGAAGAGAAGAAACATATCGCATGGCCAACAACTTGTCTCTTTCGTTTTCTACCCAAGCCCGTGCCCTGGAGAGTACACTCCAGCTTCGCCGTTTTGGTGTACCACAACAAATAAATGCGGCCTGGCGTGATACCGACCACATTACTCAACAATTTCCCATAGTCATAAAATAATATAGCCACTACCAGCCTATTTTACATACACCTATCACAGCAAGGGTAATGCAGCTTTACTTTTAACTTCACTTACTATTTGAGAGTGCTCTCAACTTTCATTTATATATTTCAAAAGAACAAAACTATTAATAAAATCAAGTTGTTTGCTCACTGACATAGCTCTCCTATCACACAGCCATCAACAGATGCAAGATAAAATGAGCATACTTGATGAGAGATCACAACAGCTAGGACTGAAGATTAATAGTGATAAGACCAACATTATGAGAATTATTGCAGTTGGCAATAACCAAATAAAATTAGGAGAAATACCTCTACTAGACGTACAATCTTACATATATCTGGGCAGTAATATAGATAAAGAGGGAGGAACAGAAAATGATACAAAAATAAGGTTATCAAAAGCAAGAGGAGCTTTCATTGCACTGGGAAACATATGGAAATCCAAAGAAATTAGGTTAAATACAAAAATAAAAATTTTCAACTCAAATGTTAAGTCGGTCCTATTATATGGCTGTGAAACATGGAGAACAACAAAATTGGCAATCACGAAGATACAGACTTTCATTAATGGATGCTTACGCAGAATACAAGGATAGAAATGGCAGGACAAAATCACTAACATAGAATTATGTAAATGTACCAGTCAAATACCAGTGGATAAAGAGATACAGCGAAGACGAAGGCGCTGGATAACACACACTACGGAAGCCAACTGAGAGTATTACACAACAAGCCCTTGTTTGGAATCCCCAGTGGAAAAGACAAAGAGGAAGACCAAGGAATTCTTGGAGAAGACAGATAGAAGCAATGATGAAGATGATGGGGAAGACATGAAATGATCTTAAACGAATGGCAAAAAAAGAGAACTACTTGGAAAATGTTTGTTGAAGACATATGCTCAACAGGGAGCTAAAACAGGTAGAAGAAGAAGACCCTATTATACATACACCTAGCACAGCAATGGGAATGAACCTTCACTTTTAACTTCACTTACTATTTGAGAGTGCTCTCTACTTTCATTCATATATTTCAAAAGAACAAAACTGTTAATAAAATGTCTGACATTCATTTTAGCTGATTATCTAATTTGAATCTCATAAGTTTCCCGTATCCTACCTCTCAAAACGTCATAGACCTCATCAACTACCGAAGAGTAGGGCACAACAAGTAGTTGACTAGGTGATAAGTAGGCCTCCCTGTTGTAGCGCCCACATGCATACTCGCCAAAGTCCTCACAAGGATCCACTGACAGATTCATGCGCGTCATCATTAACGCCGCTGTGGTATATAGAAATATTTGATTAAAATTGACATGTAGACTTATAACAGATGTCAAAAATGTAGGGAGAGCTATATAAAAATTGGCATTTAGACTTACGGAAGATATCGCAATATGGAAATCGTCACAAGTAATAATTGACATGTAAATTTACTGAGAGTGCCCCAAGTGTAGAAAGAGATATGTTTATATTCACATGCAGACTTGTACAAGTCGTCCCAAGTACAGGAATAAATATGATATATCTACTTGTAGACGTACGATTATGTCCCAAGTACAGGAATAAATATGATATATCTATCTGTTGACGTACGATGATGTCCCAAGTACAGGAATAAATATGATATATCTACCTGTAGACGTACGATGATGTCCCAAGTACAAAAATACATATTAAAATTCACATATTTACTTATTTTTATTTGACATTAAAATTGGAGTGTAGACTTATGGAAGACGTCACAGCTGTAGGGAGAGATATTAATGAAGGAAATAATTGTTTCTTTGTGTTGACATATTTCAGTGGAATGAACATGTAACCGTTGAAAATTAATCCGAAAAGTCAATCTGATGAGAACCAAGTTGTTGTATATATATATATATATATATATGGCCTTTGTCGTCTTGACAGACTTTTGGTAGCAAGCAATCATGATAAGTCAGTAGTTCGGTAAAGCATTAGTGTCTCATATTGGGTGCTGCTTTACTGAACATCTTTTCTCGTGGCTGAATTTGCCAATCTAGGACAGACAGATTCTGTTCCACAGAACGAACAAGGTGTACCCGCGGTACCTAGTCTTGTTTTTTTTTTCTTTCGCCTTTTGTCTCTGAATTTGATATCAGCACTGTCTTGAAAGTTGCTGTGCCATTTTCTTTATTTTTGCTCTCCATGTACTACGATCCGCAGCCACATTTTCCCTAGTTTCTTTCAC